>JBBPBX010029581.1:0-35788 GCA_038048925.1 Garcialebias charrua
ATGCAGTGGATAAAATGAAAACTGTCCCGCTCTCTAACATTGCCAGTGTCAGAGTTTCTTTATTGTCATTTTTTATTATTTATTGTCATTTCTTTATTGTCATATTGTCAAGGACATAATAGATAAAATAGCTGAAAATTGCAAAAATCAACTGCAGGACAGGATCAGGAAGATATCTTGACAAAACTAAAAACTTTTAAAAGACTGTTTTTAAAATTACTCTGTTAGTTTTTAAAGAAAAGTTATGTACGGTAAGTACTTGTCAAAACTGTTTTTTTGGTTTCTGTTGTACAACTACCAGTTTATACCTTTTACAAATACAAGTTTGTAACTATTTTTAAAATTATTATTTACAGTATTACTTATAATATTAATTATAATATTTACTTTATTCTTTTAATAATTTGATGAAGAGAGATGAAGAGATTACTCTGAGTCTTTTGGGAGAGAGGAGTAGCGATGGATTGGAGGGGGGTCTCAGTTTGGCCAGGAAGTAAGAAGGGGGGTCTTTGAGGAAAACAGGTTGGGAACCACTGGCCTGAAAAATGTCATGCAATCTAGAAAATAACTTGATCATATTAAGTGCATATACCATTACATAGGGCTGGGCGATATGGAAAAAATCATATATCACAATATGGACTTTTTTATATCACGATAACGATATATATCACGATATATACAACACGATGTGTGTGTGTGTGTGTGTGTACAGGAAAAATTTGGACCAAAGTTTTTTTATTTTATTATTTTACTACAGATAGTTACAATTATAAGAATGTGAACAAAAAGAACAAGGAAATTTGGACCAAAGTAGAAACTAGATCTACCTAAGATCTACCTTAATTCAAGGAGTACGATTATGGAATGACTTAATGACAAATGTTAAGGAAGCCAAATCATTCCTTGTATTTAAGAAACTGGTAAAAAATGAATTGCTAAAAAAATAAATGAATCTAATTTAATGTGTGATATATGTGAATTGAAAATTGACTGAGTTATTTACTTATTTTGTTATTATAGAAAATATTGTTTGAACTGTTATTAGATGAATAAGGAGCAGATTTAATAAGATTTATTCTTCATCTGCTACCTTTCATTTTATTTTTTTATTTTTTTCTATTATGAATACGTTAATTGTTGTATTTCATATTATAAAATGAATAAACTAACAAACAAACAAACAAACAACTCCTTTTCTACTTTGGTCCAAATTTTTCCTGCAGGTGGCGGTAAAACAACAGCTGCTAATGAAACTCACGAAGAAGAAATCCGCTCTGAAGTTTGAGTAAACAAAGCAAGAAACAGAAAAGAGAAAACGTTGCGTTTGATTGCGGTTCTGTTGTGTCTCTGGTCTGTTTTGTATTGGTTAACTGGACCCGAGTTCGGACTCGGTTGGACTCTGGGTTCGTGTCCTCTGGACCCATTTTGTCTCCGAGTTTCAGCGGAGCGAAATAATGGAAGCTAACAAGGTGAGCTTCCCCCTCTTTTTGGTAAAAGTTATTCTTCTTGGGCTGCCTGTGCAGCTGTTTCTCCTTGTTGTGACACCGGTTGAGATGCTACTTCATGCCCCTGCGTCTCGAGTTTAACAACGTAAAGCATGTGTCGCAAACCCGCGCGTGCGTCAAACATAAAGCAGCGCCGTCATCTCGCAAAACCACAATATGAAGCTTCTTTGCGACAGTTATTTTTTTATTCTTATTTATCACGATAGAGACGATAGAAGGAAAGTAGCACGATAGACACGTTTCTATCGTCCCCACGATATATATCGTCATATCGCACAGCCCTACCATTACATATACAGTAGTTGTTCAGTATGCTAGTCATTTGTTTCTATGGTAACCAAGGGTTCAGACTGAGTGATGAAGTGAGCTGGTCATTCAACAAGAGTGTGCTTGTTGTGAGAAGGTCTAGATTTCAGTGTGAAACTTACTAATAACTTCTGACAAGAGCAGGATGCGTAGAATGATAAAATGTGGAGCAGAACTTGAAAGGGTTTAGAAAGGGAGCACAGGCTGAGGACTTTTAGCAACCTAACATGTTTATGTTCATTATTGTGACTGACTGTACCGGTAGTCCCTATTGTCAGCACAAGATGTTGACTTTTGTCCCTGTGATTTGTCAAAACCATCTGCCTGTGAGCTTCTTTAGCTAAAGTCTGTCAACAGTAGCTGCATTTACCTGAAAAAATTATTACAACAGCAAACAGGAGTGCATCTAAGTAGCTTTTTATTTACAGAAGGGAAACCTTCTGCTTTTACATCACACCACATTTTCACAGTTTTGTCTTTCATGGTGGCAGGGCTCCGGGGGTGGATGAGATTCGCCCGGAGTTCCTTAGGGCTCTGGATGTTGTAGGGTTGTGTTGGCTTACGCGACTCTGCAATATCGCGTGGACATCGGGGGCAGTTCCCTTGGATTGGCAGACTGGGGTGGTGGTTCCCCTATTTAAAAAGGGGGACCGTAGGGTGTGTTCCAACTATAGGGGGATCACACTCTTAAGCCTCCCTGGTAAGGTCTATTCAGGGGTTCTGGAGAGGAGGGTCCGTCGGATAGTCGAACCTCGGATTCAGGAGGAGCAGTGTGGTTTTCGTCCTGGTCGTGGAACACTGGACCAGCTCTACACCCTCAGCAGGGTCCTGGAGGGTGCGTGGGAGTTTGCCCAACCAGTTTACATGTGTTTTGTGGACTTGGAGAAGGCATTCGACCGCGTCCCTCGGGGGGTTCTGTGGGGGGTACTCCGGGAGTATGGGGTACCAGGCCCTTTGATAAGGGCTGTTAGGTCCCTGTACGACCGGTGTCAGAGCTTGGTCCGCATTGCCGGCAGTAAGTCAGGCTCGTTTCCGGTGAGAGTTGGACTCCGCCAAGGTTGCCCTTTGTCACCGATTCTGTTCATAACTTTTATGGACAGAATTTCTAGGCGCAGCCAAGGTGTTGAGAGGATCCGTTTTGGTGACCTTAGAATCGCTTCTCTGTTTTTTGCAGATGATGTGGTCCTACTGGCTTCATCAGTTCGTGATTTACAACTTTCACTGGAGCGGTTTGCAGCCGAGTGTGATGCGGCCGGGATGAGGATCAGTTCCTCCAAATCCGAGGCCATGGTCTTGAGCCGGAAAAGGGTAGCATGCCCTCTCCGGGTCGGGGAGGAGGTCCTGCCCCAAGTGGAGGAGTTTAAGTATCTCGGGATCTTGTTCACGAATGAGGGAAAACTGGAGCGTGAGATCGATAGGCGGATAGGTGCAGCGTCCGCAGTGAAGCGGGCGCTGTACCGGTCTGTCGTGGTGAAGAGAGAGCTGAGTCAAAAGGCAAAGCTCTCAATTTACCGATCGATCTACGTTCCCACCCTCATCTATGGTCATGAGCTTTGGGTTATGACCGAAAGAACAAGATCTCGGATACAAGCGGCTGAAATGAGTTTTCTCCGCAGGGTGTCTGGACTCTCCCTTAGAGATAGGGTGAGAAGCTCAGTCATCCGGGAGGGACTCGGAGTAGAGCCGCTGCTTCTCCACATCGAGAGGAGCCAGTTGAGGTGGCTCGGGCATCTGGTTAGGATGCCTCCTGGACGCCTCCCTGGTGAGGTGTTCCGGGCATGTCCCACCGGGAGGAGACCCAGAGGAAGACCCAGGACACGCTGGAGGGACTATGTTTCTCGGCTGGCCTGGGAACGCCTTGGGATTCCCCCAGAGGAGCTGCTCCAAGTGGCTGGGGAGAGGGAAGTCTGGGCCTCCCTACTTAGGCTGCTACCCCCGCGACCCGACCCCGGATAAGCGGAAGAAGATGGATGGATGGATGGATGTCTTTCATGTTGCTGTGTTCATCCGTGTTCATCTGCTCATACAGACTCATGTTTGTGCTGCTGTTTGGAGTAATGTTTTCTATGAGATTAGTGCTTAGTGTATTTTTAGTTGATGTTTTTCTTAGTTCATATCTTAGATGTTATTACTGTTTTTATTTTACTTTTTATTGTTGGATGTACCGGTAACTGTGACCCTGTGTACCGGTACATAATCTTATTTCATCACATGTACCACATGTGGTGCGAATGACAAAGATTCTCTGAGTCTGACTCTTTGGCCTTCAGGTGGTTTCTCACTGAGCTGTGACTGTTAGAAGACTACGGTAGTTAGTGACAGATTTTTCTTGATCTCTTAGTGTTTGCTATCAAGTGACCAACAAGCCGTCTGACTGCATTTTGAGTGACCAGTTTTTGAAAAAGACTACTGTATAGATTTTTATGTGCACAGCTCGCAAAATTACATTCTTTTCTGCGCACTTTATTTTGTTGCCCACCTTGGTAGCCTCCCTTCCCCAACAGTTGTGATTTATTCTACTAGAGTACATGTTTGAAATTAGGCTAGGCAGATTTGTAGCAGTTTTTCAGTAATTACTATTTACAATCAGTGTGGTTGTTATACCTAAACATACCTCGGGTGTTTTCTACTGGATGAGAGCTACTGTACTGTGCAGGTGTCAAAATACAGCTCCAGCACTCTTAAGATGAGTTGGAGACAATGGCCCTCATGCACGAACATGTTCGTATTTTTATCCTAAATTTCTCCTACTTTTGTTCGTACGAAGCGTTCGTACGAACATGCCACGTCAGATTCAACAAACTCTCCTATCCACAGGAAAAGTGTGTAAACGAGCTGCGTAAATTTAATGAATCCCACCTGTTCTATTCACCTGCGCGTGCTCGCGGAGAGGTCATTTACATAATTCCCACCCCTCAAAACACCATATAAGGCTACGTTTCCTGCCTCAGAGGCAAAACGTGTTCGTTCATAAAATGACAGCGAAAAGTAAAAAGAAGAACTCTACCGGTGCGGAGATTGAAGTTCTGCTCTCTGAGGTCAAGAAAAGAAAATCTGTCCTTATTAGCAGCGTCACTCATGGGAGTAAATGACCAACTAAAGCCAAAGAATGTTTGTTTATAAGAAATGTGGACCTTAAAATATACACGTGTCCTGGTGGCCCACTGGGTAAAGCATTGCACCGCTTATCGAGACCTCGTGGGTTCGATTCCCACAGGGTATGACTATTTTCTTTTTCCTTCTTTCTTTAGATTATTTATTCATTCCAGGCGCAACGTTCTTCTCATTGAGCTATCTGACAGCTATGACTGCGACAGGAGGAGGTCAATGTAAAGTCTGCGTTACCGAGACAAATTAAACTTAAATTAATTCATAATTTAAGTTGGTTTCAGTTTGAGATCTTCATATTAATATTGTAGTGTTAGAAAACGGCATTGATAACAAATTGATTTTAATTTAAATACTTTAATCCGTTAGTCATTATTACATTTAAACTTATCATTCGACTTCAAACAGAACCTATTGTCAAGAACAATTGTGGTGCATGACATTACCGAGACAAATTAAACTTAAATTAATTCATAATTTAAGTTGGTTTCAGTTTGAGATCTTCATATTGATATTGTAGTGTTAGAAAACGGCATTGATAACAAATTGATTTTAATTTAAATACTTTAATCCGTTAGTCATTATTACATTTAAAATTATAATTCGACTTCAAACAGAACCTATTGTCAAGAACAATTGTGGTGCGTGACTTTTTTAAACTCTAAATATTTTCTAAATAACGAAATATGAAGTTATTAGTGGAGAAATTCCGTCTGGATGACAGCAGACTGACGCTCCTAAAATATACGACAGGTCCGGACCACTCGTAAATTTTGTTCGTATCTGAAAAAAATCGTAGGATACGAAAACATTGTTGAATGCCACAAATGATCCTAAATCACTCGTACGCACAGTTTAAGAACAAATCTGTGCGTACGAACGGTTCGTGCATTGACTTTGTGACTATTTTGAGAGAAAAGTTGTTGCATGATTTTTTTTGGAACATGTTCAAAACTCAAGTGTCAGAGCTCCACGTCTCTGGGATAAGAACCCTGCAAAAGTTTCTAGACATTTAGGAGACTCCTTCAGGGATGGTTTTCACCTGCTTGTTGCAGCCTAGTGTTTCCCCCCCCCCTGTTTAATAAAAAGTGTAACATGTATGTGTCATTGTTTTCATTCCTTTAAGCAAAAGCAGAGCTTTCCTGCACACACATTCTGCGGTTGTTGTTTTTTTTTCTGTGAACTTCATGAGTTATTTTTGTTGTTGTTATTTTGCATGAGCTAAGGGCAAAAACAGAAAACTTGGTGTCTGAATGGAGCTCCTGTGAAAGTGAAGGAGTCCCTACAGACGAAGCTAAAAGCAACATTTTCAGTTTCTGCCGCTGACGCTGTTTGGAGCAGCAGTTTCTCCGCAGCAAGACGTTTTAGGTCGTTACTGCTGGAAACTAATTTAGAGGAGCTTGTTGAATGATCTAGTCTTGGGCAGCTGGACTCAAAGTCACTGCTTCACCAGTGTTGCTAGTATTTGTCTGAAATGTGTCTGTTCTTGTCCTTGCATGTGCTCATCTGCAGCCTTGTCTGCCACTCAAAGTTGTCCATCTCACACAGCTGCTGAAGTTCTCCCATTGTTTCACACTGTGTTCTTTTTTTTCTCTTGTCTGGACAGATTGAGGGTCAAGGACACGGAGCGTTGTTTGACTGTAAATGTAGTCCTGATGGGCAGCACTTTGCAGCCACTGATTCCCATGGTCACCTGCTCATCTTTGGCTTTGGTTCCAGCAGCAAGTATGACAAGGTATACCATTAGGTTTATCTGTACCATATTAAACACACACATTGATCCACATTGATTACTAACAAATACCTACACACTCTCTGTGTCTTTAACCTTTAACCTGCTTCAGATAGCAGACCAGATGTTCTTTCATACCGACTACCGGCCACTGATCCGGGATGCCAATAATTATGTGCTGGATGAGCAGACTCAGCAGGCGCCACACCTAATGCCCCCTCCCTTCCTGGTGGACGTGGACGGGAACCCTCACCCTCCCAGATACCAGCGTCTGGTTCCTGGCAGGGAGGGCTGCAGGAATGAGCAACTGATTCCTCAGATGGGGGTCACCTCCTCAGGTACAGTCCTGAGAGTCGTACTGCTCTGCCCTCGTAGAGCAGATCTTTGCCTGGTGTTGCTGTTGTCTCCCCTCTCACCAGTGCACATCAGTCAGTCAATCACAAACACGTCAGGATGACCTATAATGCTTCCATATGTGCATAAGGAGAAGCGTTTGCTGACACCATACTGGAAAAGGCAAAGAAAATCAGATTACCGTAGTTTAAACATTTTGGCTAAGCCACAAACATAAATAATCAGTAGATGATAAAATACATCAGTAGAAAACAATAAAGGCTGGAAATTTAATTTAACACCGTGCAACTTTAATGCTGTAAATATTTTTTTATGCAATAAACCTCATGTCTTTCAGTATCTAAAGTTCATTTCTATGAGAACACAGCATGATACTGACAGAGTAGACGTTTTTCCTTTTTGTTTTGATTTATCATTCACATACTTTTGACTTCTGTCCTGCAGGCCTGAACCAGGTGGTGAGTGAGCAGGCGGTGGACGGTCCGAGTCCTCTGGACACCATGATTCAGAGGCTGCAGCAGGAACAGGACCAAAGGCGTGGAACGAATGATGCCTCTGCTGCTGCTGCAATAAACACCAGGTCCAGCAGAGGTAGGACCAGAACTCAACAGAACGTTACACCCACATCTGGAGTGGGGGCAGCCAAGGAGTTTGGGGCCAAACTCCTTGGCTGCTTTTCTTCAACAAACTTTATGATTTTGAACCTTGTAGCAGCGTCATAGGAACATCTGTGTTTTGAATGAGAAGACATGTTCCATCAGAGGACTTTGCAGACAGTCGACCAGAGAGCGCCAGGGGGAAAAGAACTGCTAGGGTGGTGATGTCACCTGGTGGTGCTTTGCTTAGTTTAGCTTAGCATAGCTTCGTGTAAGTTACAGTTTTCCTGTACACGTTTTGTGTGGTGGAAATTTACTCCCGTGCACCCCAAATTTATGGATGATTTTTGGAATGAAATTTTTTTGAATTACCGGTATAAATAAATACGGTACACACGGTGCAGTAGAAGAGGCTTGATGTTGTAAACCTGGCAGAGTCCGACACGAACCATTTAATTTTTTCCGGCCCGAAACCGACCAATTAACTGTAATTGGAAGCCCGAACACCCAAATATTTATTTTTAATTAAGCTTTTACTGCTTTTGTAAGCAAGTCAGTTTGACATGATAGTTTTAAAAACGTATTTCAAAGAAAGGAAGATATAAGATTTCTTGTTTATTAACAAGAGTCAGCGGATTATTATAGTTATTAACGGTCGGCGTATGTGCGCGTCCGTTGACGCAGTGGCTGATTCCAGTTGGGCTTTGGATGGATTTCTGGCAGTGATCCATCTGAAGTTTAACTGAGTTTTCTTTTGTTTTTACCGGTCAGCGCGTGGTCAAATGGGCGCGCGCGGCTGGTGATCCAGATTGGATCGTCAGCCGCGCGCGTCCGCTGATGCAATCAAAAGCCTGACACCGACCCGGCCGGCCCATCAAGCACATTATTTTGGCCTGCCCTGTCCTGAATTTCGGATCGGGCCAGGTTAGAAATGACAGCTCTAAAACCTGGATAAAATGGGAGGTCATGATCACGCCCCTAAATAAATTTTCAAGCACAGAATCTTTAAAGGGGACCACATACTGTATAGGTCTTTAAATTTTTATGTTATGTCTGTGTGCTATCTTGACAATATTAATTCATTTTAATACACAAAATAATTCTTAGATAATTAATTATACCCTTTTTAATTCTGCCATTTTTAACTTTCGTTTTGAACGACCGGTTTCTGATACTGAGTTCTGAAGTCCACGCCCTTCAACGATCTGTTTACGCCCTCTGTAACAGCCAGTATCTGTAATGTGTTGTTGTTTTAAAATTAGCTCTTTTTTATTACTCATTTGACTTACTGTTAGTGCTAGCTTAAGATAACTTACCGAAACCCGTCTGAGCGCGCCGCAATTTGCTGCTCCTTTTAGCATGAGACCACCCGAATCCGATGCTAATGTTAGCTTGTTCCTCTTCCGGTGTTCGCCAGCTCCGCTCGTTGCACGCGGCGATTTTGGGAGTTATCGCTGTTCCAGTCAAGACAACACAAAGTTCACCAAGTGTCTCCCGTAAATTAATCCGTAAGGAGAAGGTCCTCGCTGCTGCGAGGCTGCTGCGAGGCTGCAGCGAGGCTGTACAGTTGAAGCTCCGCTCCATCCGCCAGAAGAGGGTCCCGTTGCCGCCGGTCCCTACGCCGGGGGTCTGCTCGTTTAATTTTTGCCGGCTGCGCGTTGGGAGCGATCGCAAATACACTAAAAATTGAACTAAAACATAAAAATAACAATTATACTTTATTTATAAAGCCATTTAAAAAACCACAGCTGCAACAAAGTGCTGTACACATGAAATTAAGAACATATAAACAAAAGATGAGATGAAATCATGAAAAACAACAGTCATGTGTTTAATACAGAAGTGGGTTGAGCCCAGAGCCATATAAAGTGAGAGTTGCGACACTTCCATAGAGTTCCGTTGTAAGAATGGAATGCGGAAGTCACGTGGGTCATGGAGGGGGCGATTTGTTCCATGGCTGTTTTACAGTCTGACTCTGCCTGCAGTAGCGCTCCGTCGCCGCCAGAGGGCGCAGCTCCACAAGGTTTCCATAGCCGTTGTTTGGAACGATTGACCGACTGTCGGCAAGTTCAAAGAGTGTCAGAACTCTCTATATCCACCTTATTCCTACGCCCCATGATGCCTTGCGCGAATTATGTGAACGACTTCCGCCGAAAGTCAGAACCGGCACTTTTGTTACACGCTAGCAACGCGCTAACCGGTTTTCGTCAGAGGTTTTAGGTCATAAAATATGTGGGAACATAAACTATCACAACTCAAATGTGGAGATATTGTTTTACCGCTACCTACAGCTGTTGAGGGGTGGGAGGACGACTTGAAGAAGTGGCCGAAAATAACGTAGACTAGCATGTTTAGCTACTAGCATACTTAGCTACTTTGACAGTTGCTTCAGATGGCGAAGCGATGAGCAATCTGAAAAGCTCTGAAGCTTATTAGTATCTTCACATTAACAAGGTTGGTCCTGTTATGTTAAGAGAGGTGGGACACTTTATTTAAACAAACATAAAGCCCAGTCTAAGCATTAAAACTCCACATCACCAGGTCCAGCTAACAATGATGTTGCTTTGGACTTTTGAGCTGCAAGATGTTTATCTGGACACCAACTGAGCACCTGGAGCTTGACATTTCTTTTGACAAAGACTTTACTGATTCACAAATGAAGCACCTTGAGAACTTTTAATAAAATACAGTAAATGAAAACAAATAATGAAATAGACAGGAAACGATCTTTAAAAACTTGATAATGACAAAAGTGACATTTAGATAGAAACAGTAGTTTAATCCAAAATTAACTGATATAGTGCACACAAAAACCTAACCTTGTAAGAAGGTTAACAGTCAACTATTGTACATAACAAATTAATCATTTTAGCAAATACTTTTCTAATGTAATATAGTTAACATATCCTTTAAAAAAACATGTTAAGAGTTGTGTTACGTTTACAGTAAGTACACCAGTACTGTACATGTTTGAGAAAAATGTTTACATTTAATGTCTTCTCACTTCTCACTTGAAATAAGCTGGCATCCTTTGCGTGTGAATGCTGGAATGATTAAATTGACACCATAGCTCTTGCAGCAGGTCCTTCACTGTGAAACCACGATCACCCATCACCTGATCTCCAGCACGCAGATAGTCCAGAAACCCAGAGTTCTGTGTTATATACCTGTCACTGCATTTACCACCATAAGCATCTGAAATAAACATGATTATTCCAGAGGGAGAAACAGCCAATAAATATTTCACAGTGTTATTTGCATGTATGATTCACTTCTGGAGTCCAAGTTTTTAGCTTTCTGCAAAACATGTTGCTTTAATTGTTTCACGGGGCAACCATAGAATAAGGTTGTTGGTNTACAGGTAGTCCCCGATTTACGAGCGAGTTCCGTTACAACGAGGCGCTCGTAAACCGGAAATCTCGTAATTTGGAACGGCCGCCACGTGTCTCGTAAGTCCGGAATTTCGCTCGTAAATTGGAACGGTTTTGCTAGCGCGACTACAAACACTCGTTTTTCATCGAAAAACTGCTTACGAGTGCATAAAAATGATCGGAAACGTGTGTCCACATGTTTAGCTAACGAACTGTGGTGAAAAAACACAGAAAAACTCTGTATTTTTTGCGTTTTTTTTTTCAAAAAATTTGCCAGCTCGTAAGTCCGGAACCTCGTAGATCAGAGCGCTCGTAAATCGGGGACTACCTGTACTGTATTTATTCACGCATAATGCAATCTCAAGTATAATGGGGGACCCCCCTCTTTTTTTTCTTCTTTTTTTTGCGTAAAAAGCCTAAAGAAATCTAATCTCATGTATATGTATATAATTTCACACAGACCTCAGTGTTTTTCAGCCTTTGTGGTCTGTATACGTATCAGTAAAATTGTCTTGAAGATTGCGGTATTATTTATTTTGGTTTCAGAAGCTGTTCTCTGCTTTCGCCATAATCAAATGTTGCTCTCAGGAACTCCAAACTCCTTGGCTGCTTTTCTTCAACAAACTTTATGATTTTGAACCTTGTAGCAGCGTCATAGGAACATTGGTGTTATGAATGAGAAGACATGTTCTAGCAGAGGACTTTGCAGACAGTCGACCAGAGAGCGCCAGGGGGAAAAGAACTGCTAGGGTGGTGATGTCACCTGGTGGTGATTTGCTTAGTTTAGCTTAGCAGAGCTTCGTGTAAGTTACAGTTTTCCTGTACACGTTTTGTGTGGTGGAAATTTACTCCCGTGCACCCCAAATTTATGGATGATTTTTGGAATGAAATTTTTTTGAATTACCGGTATAAATAAATACGGTACACACGGTGCAGTAGAAGAGGCTTGATGTTGTAAACCTGGCAGAGTCCGACACGAACCATTTAATTTTTTCCGGCCCGAAACCGACCAATTAACTGTAATTGGAAGCCCGAACACCCAAATATTTATTTTTAATTAAGCTTTTACTGCTTTTGTAAGCAAGTCAGTTTGACATGATAGTTTTAAAAACGTATTTCAAAGAAAGGAAGATATACGATTTCTTGTTTCTTAACAAGAGTCAGCGGATTATTATACAGGTACCGTATTTTCCGTTGTATTGGTCGCACCGTTGTATAGGTCGCAGTGTCCAATATTTATCAATAAATTGGAAAAATCCATAAATAGGTCGCACGGGTGTATAGGTCGCACCTACGTCACCGCCGACGTAACGCGTCATCCACCGCTGACGCACCGCGTGACCGCTGAGTCAACCCGGCAATATGGACCGAGTGTTTAGCTCTGCTGCTAATGTCTGCCAGAAGCTAACAAAGCTAAAAACGAGAGGAGTCCGTCTCTCAGAAAATGAATAAAAAATTGAATTTTATGTCAAATGTTTTCTCGAGGCCATAGTAACGTACATTAAAGCTCCTATAATTGCATTCTGTATGCAGAATAAATATACACCGAGTGGTTTTGAAGCCATTTACGACGTTAACAGAAGTAAACAGATATAAAACAAAGCCTAACACGAGACCATGCCCGCCTCTGACACGAATAAAAATCGAATCTCATCTCAAATGATTCATCCAGGACATAGTTAAGTACATTGGAGTGGTATAATTACTCTGTAAGCAGAAATAAATATACACCGAGTGGATTCAATGTTATTTATAACAAATACAGAAGCTAACACTCGAAGCTACATGCTACAAAAAGATCATCCAGGACATAGTTAAGTACATTGGAGTGGTATAATTACTCTGTAAGCAGAAATAAATATACACCGAGTGGATTCAATGTTATTTATAACAAATACAGAAGCTAACACTCGAAGCTACATGCTACAAAAAGATCGTTTTTTTTTTTTTTTACCTCAAACATCTAATAAAGGTACTCACTTGTAAACGTCCCCACTGTGATTCCATTCTGTAAGTTTCAGAAAAATCCGCTGAGTGGTTCTTGACTTATCTTGCTAACAAACAGCAAACAAACAGAGCTAACAGAAGCTACCTCCAGCCCAGAGGCAGACAGAATCAGTCCGAGCAGAGGAGCGTTTTTTCGGGCACAGGAGGAGAAGGTCCTCGCTACTTGCACAGGAGCTGGAAACGTTCTTCTTCTTGGGTTGGTGTACTGGTACTCATGCCCCTAGCGGTTACAGCACTTGCACTGCCCCCTGGTGGCCGAAACTGGTACTGCACGTGCACTGCCCCCTGGTGGCCGAAACTGGTACTGCGCCATTTTATGCAACAGGGAAAAAGGGCCATAACTCAGCCAAAAATTGGTCTAAAAATATGAAAAAAAATCCATAAATAGGTCTCACCGGTGTATAGGTCGCAGGCCTTGAAAAACCCATAAAAAGGTGCGACCTATACACCGGAAAATACGGTACGTAGTCCTCGACTTACGACTGAGATCCGTTCCTACGCGGCGGCGTAAACCGAATTTCGACGTATGTCGGAACATACGTACATACTGCACCTTATACGTACAGTACTGTATTTTACCAAGCACTTAGCCTATCCTAACATAGTACCCTACATAATTATCAAAAAACACATACCGGTATATTTGGGAGCCATAATGAAGGGGAAAAAAGTTAATTTCCTACTGGGATGCTGGTGAAGACTTTCCTCCGTCCCTCCTCCGTATTCTCCATTCGTTTACGACGTAAAACCACCGTCCAGCTCGGTCCATCCTCCGTAACCGTTTACAACATAAAACCGCGTTCACAGTACAGTTTTGTTTTGTTATTTAAATGTCCAGAGGACCAGACTTAGCTTTTTTAGAGAGTACAGTGCACTATTCCTCCGCCGCTAGGTTTACGTCGTAAAACCGGAAACTGCGTAACTCGACTTTTCAAAATTAATTTTCAAAATTAATTTTTTATTTTATTTTTTAAATGGGAGATGCGTCGTAACCGCGAAATGTCATAACTCGAGACCGCCTTAAGTCGAGGACTACATGTAGTTAATGTATTATAATATTATAGTTATTAACGGTCGGCGTATGTGCGCGTCCGCTGACGCAGCGGCTGAGTCCAGTTGGGCTTCGGATGGATTTCTGGCAGTGATCCATCTGAAGCTTAACTGAGCTTTTTTTTTTTTTACCGGTCAGCGCGCGGTCAAATGGGCGTGCGCGGCTGGTGATCCAGATTGGATCATAAGCCGCGCGTGTCCGCTGATGCAATCAAAAGCCTGACACCGACCCGGCCCGCCCATCAAGCACATTATTTTGGCCTGACCTGTCCTGAATTTCAGATCGGGCCAGGTTAGAAATGACAGCTCTAAAACCTGGATAAAATGGGAGGTCATGATCACGCCCCTAAATAATTTTTCAAGCACAGGATTAAGCACAGGATCTTTAAGAAAGATTTTTGGGGATCTTTTGAGAAACAAAACTGACATTTGTGGAAACAGAGTATAACGTCATGACTTCACTTCAGCGCAGATCAAAGGTACATTAAAGGTTCACTATGTAATTTCAGCAGGACGCTGGGACTTAGAAAAATTTTCATCAGGTAAAAGCATTCTGCTCCCTCCCCCTCAGAGCCATATATGACTCTGAGGGGGAGCCACAGTCCGTTCTCTGTTGAACTTGAGTTCTGCAGCTCCGCCCCCTGCTGTGTGTCCGCTCGGAGCGCTTCAATATTCTGTGATTATATGTTAATAAAACGTTTAAAAAATATAATAAAACCATGAATCACTGGTCCTACAACACAAAAACCAGCAGAAATCAGCAGAGGTTCACGTAGCAACGTTGGACATGATTTAATTCGCTCGTGACTTCCTCGTTTCTGTCAGTGGAGGAATGGAATTTCTGGAATGCTCCACCTCCTCTGCATGTCCTGTCTCTGCGCTGCGAAGTTCTGTGATTATATGTTAATAAAACGTTCTAAAAAATATAATAAAACCATGAATCACTGGTCCTACAACACAAAAACCAGCAGAAATCAGCAGAGCTTCACGAAGCAACGTTGGACATGATTTAATTCGCTCGTGACTTCCTCATTCCTGTGAGTGAAGGATGAAGCGATCACTTGACTTTTGGCAAAAAAACAAAATAAAAGTCCAGCTCTGGGATGAAGAAGGGATATTTAATACATTTGTGTCACATACAAATCAGTCCTGCATCGCTTTGCAATCCTTTGAATGAGAATGTGCGCGGCGCTGAGGCTGGGACAGGCGGGGGCGTGGGTTGGGGCGTGACAAACAACTCTGTTTTTATTGGCTGGTCATTGTCCGGGTCACTCTGTGTTTTTATAAATGCTGATAGAGAAGCAAGGGGACTATAGTTTTTTTCAGAGATTACTTTGTCTAACATCAGTCTGTCAGTAGATAGTGACAGAGTGAAGAAATATGTTAAAAATATATTGTTAGAAAATGGTAAATGGTAAATGGAGCTTATTTATATAGCGCTTTCTAGCCCCCTGTGAGGAGCCCCAAAGCGCTTTACAATACCAGCCATCCACCCATTCATACACATTCATACACCGGTAGTGGTAGCCTGCCTTGCAAGGCGCCATCCAGACCTACCGGGAGCAACTACAGATCAGACTGCACTACAAACTTACATAGTGCAGCTTTAACAGAACATTTCAAACCGGTCCCATTCATTTCAGAGGAAGCAATTTCACAGTTTATCATAGTTTACTCTCAGATCCATATAAAACTGAAAATAGATTTTGATGTTTACATTTTATGGACCTTGTTTAAAAAACTGTATTGTTTTATAACCGTTAAAATTGACTTTAGAAAGAAACTACCGGTATATTTTTATGTGACAATTTCAAAAACTTAACAGCTCCAATGTTGAGTTTTTATTCGTTTTCTGATTCAGAATGTCGGATGCTTCAAACTAACAACAGGAAGGATTTAAAAAAAAAAAAGCTGAAGTCTTGGAAAGTTTAAAAAATAAGTTGATTTGGTTAGATCAGTTCAAAACAAAGATCTTGCACAGTTAGCGCTGCTGGAGCTGGCTCTGCATGTTTCCTGTGCGTGATTGGCTGATAACAAGTTTTAGTGTTTATATACTAATTATTATCCACCTCAGAAAAATCAGCATATTTTTAATGCTCCTGACAAAAAATCTGTTCCTCGTTGACATTCCTTTAGGATCTGTGGGTTCTCCCACCGAGGTGCACTCTCCTCCTAATGTTGGTCTGCGACGCAGCGGGCAGATCGAAGGTGTCCGGCAGATGCACAGCAACGCCCCCCGCAGCCAGATGGCCACAGAAGGAGACCTGGTGGCCTGGAGCCGCAGGGTGCTCGTCCCTGAGCTGGAGGAGGCCTTTATCACGTAATCCCCTCAACAATACACTCAGTGCTCCTAAAATCAAACTTTAAAACAAAACTATACTAAAATAATTCTCATTTTTCTTGTCATGATTACTCTAATAAACCTGATGATGTGTGCAGGAGACAGGTGAACTGGCGTGAGGCTAAAGGAGAGGAGGAGATCAACATATATCAATCAGAAAGGAGGAGGCGTACACTCCAGTCACTTCCCAAGGAGAGCAGGGTGCAGACAATAATGTTCCTCCTCTGAATGCTTTTATTCAGGATCTTTTAAACAACAACAACTCACCGCTCGTTTATCTGCTTGTGAAGGTCCAACCACCGTCGGAGATCGTGGTCGACGAGGGGAGGAAGAGTCAAGGAAACCACGGCTACCAAACTCGAGCTGCCGTGGAGGAGACTAGCCGTCAGAGCGCCGAAGCTGCTGATGACGATGATAGTTCCTCAGAAGTTGAAGTAATGTTCTCAAAGGGCTTTATTTTGGATCTAACTTAGTGCTGTATTTGGAATTAGGGAATTCTTGAAATGCAAAACTTGTAATGTGTTTTTATGCCTTTATTTCTGTTGATCTAATATAAGATACCGTACGTGTTTTCAGGGAGAGGTGGAGGTGCGGCAAATCAACGGATACTCCTCAGAGGAAGAAAAAGACAAGGAGGAAAAGGAGCCCTGGCCAGATGACCACAGTAGTTCAAGGTAAATTTTTATATTTGTTCTCCTTTCTTTTACTAAAAACACATCAAACACAACCTGAGTTGATCACACTTGTGTTTTTAAGTATTGAAAAGAGCTTAGCACTGATTGGACGGCTAACTAGTTGTCCCGCCTATTTGCTTGGGCTAAAGTCATTCTGATTGGCTCCCTCTGTAATTTGGCCCTACCTTCCGCCAAACGAAAACAGTTTTGATTGGATGTCGTCCCAGTCAATCTTTTCGTCTCGTTTTTATTCGTTGACGACAGTGTCAGTTCATTTCGACAGTGTCAGTTCATTTCGTCACAGTTTTTATCGTATCACGTTGTCTTTATTTAGTTACTGTGTCGTTTCTGTCATGAAATAAAGGTTCGTTGATGAACATTATAACGAAAATAATTAGTCAACAAAATTAACATTGGTTTACACCCGAATAATTCAGAATCTAATTTGAAATAATTATTGGAAAGTAGTGTTTGGTGTTGTGATTTAAATCCATGTAGTGCTTTGTCTCCTATAGTGCCCACTGATTTCATCTCAGCACAATGGCTCCTAGAGTTCGATGTTTCGTTGTTGTTAAAATGCAGTACCGCTAATAACTAAGTATCAACAAAAAAACTTATTTACGGGCTCTTAAATCAACCGGACGACTGCTCACGGACCATATCCGTTCAGCGCCGGATGTGGTCCGTGAAAAAAGCGGTCCCCGCTAGAGAGAGCGTGTATAGCAGTTAGCAGCCAGTGTGTTACTCTGCAGCCTTATTGCTTGTTTTCGAAGAGTCAGACGAAGAGTTTTTAACATGGAGGGTGAACTTATGGATGTTTCTCAGCGGCCTACGCGACGCGTCAGCGCCTCATTTGCCCTGCCCAAAATGGCGTCTGCCTCTGGGTCTGACTCAGGGTCCCCTTTGGAGGGCGGAGTTAATGTAAACAGATTTTTGAAGGGCGTGGCCTTATCATAAACAGCTCGTTCAGAACGGAAGTCAGAAAAGGCAGAACTAGAAAGGGGATATTTTATTATCTAAGAATTATTTTGTGCATTAAATTGAATGAACATGGTCTGGATAGCCCACAGACGTACCATAAAAATTTATAAAACCAATATTTGGTCCCCTTTAAAAGTAAGAAATTTTAAAGCTAAATTCAACAATATACAGTACAGTAACTGTCTTGTAGCAATCAGATGTGCAAACGATCAGGGGGACATTCTGTTTCTTTCAAAAATAGAGACTTAAAAGACTTAACACAGTTAATCTCTAAGTAGCAACAAAGTTTCTGGTACAGTCTCAGGTTCCTGGCTGCCTGCCTGTCGCTGTACTGGGAGCTCCCACGTGAGTCATGCCTTCCTGTTTGTATAACTTGTCTCTCAGTCTTCCCAGTTAATGATTGACTAGTTGGCCCGCTGTTTGTGTCAGACTCTAGTTTCAACTGAATGCGTCCTCGTGTTTCTCTGACCGCCTCCATCCTAAAGTGTGACATCCAGGTGTCCAGCTGTTTGGGCTCCACGAGGTTGGGTGTTACGTCCTGCTTGGAGGTTTGCCGGTGTCTCGGAGTCCTGGTTCAAACCTCGGCCTCTAGTGTGGTGCAACGGTCTCATTCTAACCTTTGACTGTGAGGGACAGGGTTTAACTGGGCTAGCATTGCTAAGCTCTCCGTAGCATTTACAAAAATACCTAAAAGATAAAAGAATTTCTGTCAATCAATGTTTAAAATGATTGTTTCACATTTTGATGAAATCTAGACCAGCATAAGCACCAGTCTCAAAATTCACAGAATCCCCATAAACACTAAAAAAAATATAGCTCAAACTGCTCATTTCCCATGGATTTTAAGTGAGCTATAATTGCTAATGAGCATAGGCAGTAAAAAGCAAAACAAAGTGGAAAAACACATTTTTTACTTCCTACTTCTGAGGTACAATGAAGGCAGCATGATTTGAATTATATTATTCAGTGTCGCTCACTGAATTAAACATTTTCAAACCTAGCAGGCCTGAACAGTGTCCCAGGGTTGTTTGACCAACTTGATAGTGACAGTACTCAATCACAGGATAAACAATACGTATATTTTATGACCTTGAATGCGTTGCAGTGATTACTCCAGCGATTACTCTGACTGGACAGCAGATGCAGGGATCAACCTGGAACCGCCCAAAAAGAGCGTAAAAGTGAAAAAGAAAAGCAGCAGCTCTGAGGATGATGGAGAGAAGAAGCGGGAAGGGAAGAAAGAGAAAAAGAAAGACAAACCTGACAAAGATGATTCCTTACCAAAGACGATAACGCCAAAGGAGAAGAGGAAGGTTTGTCATCAGCAGTATTAGTATTTCCAACACTGTAGTAGTTGTTTGATTGAGTTATTATCATCAGTTTTAAAACTTGAGATGTTTTCAAGTTGATAAAAGCCTATTTGGTGTGTTCATCCTGTTTTGTTTCTTTCAGAAGACTGAGTTTCAGGAGCAGGGGCTGACTCTGGAAGAATGGCTTCCGTCTGCCTGGATCACAGACACAGTTCCTCGGAGATGTCCATACATACCTCAGATGGGAGACGAGGTAAATGGCATCAGATACACTAACACAGGGGGCGACATTTGTCCAAGACAACCAGTTTTTGTCTCGGACAATCAGATTTCGCCTCGAGGTTGTCCGGTGAACAACCAAGTGAAATAGACCAGGTTTAAAATTTTCCATTGATGCAACAAATTTAAGTCATCTTAAAAATGATAGCGGGGGAAAATTGTGATCTTGTTAAAGCCATTCAATCTAATGATGATGCAAGGATTAAAATGATGCAGCTTTCAGCAAATAGAGAACCACAGTCAGAATTTTACCCAATCAGAGCAGAGCAGGGCGGTTGTGCTGTCTGATACACGGCGGGTGATTACAGTGTTCCCAACTCGGAGACAGACTGCAACTGACATGACGTCAATCAATCCAGAAGGCTTGTCAGCAATTAACCAATCAGTGATCGCAATTTGTCCCGAAGTGAAACGCTCCTTACCTGTAGGAGCTGCACCCCATTTTCCTCCGACAACATTGTTGGGGGTTTTGCATTATGAACGCTTTGTGGTCAAATGGATTTCATGAAAAATCCTCAGAAAAAAAATGGTTAAATATTGTCAATTTCAATGGGGAACATGCAATTCAGACAGCATTCCCCTGAGCATTTAATAATAATAATAATAATAATGTCCTTTTTTGTCATCTGTGTATGTTTCCCATACATAGACGAAATTCGTCTCTGCATTTAACCCAACCACCACCATTTAGAGGGTGGAATAAAAGTTTATTCCATTTCCAAAACTTAAACCGAGTCTGGAAAAATGTAAAAGATGGATAAAGGTCTGCAACCGACCCATGAGTTGAATACAACAGTTATAAATAGGAACATGTTTGTCTGTACAAAGGCAACTGCAAGAAAATCTTAGATTATTTTCTCAGAATTACATTGAATGCTTAATGATTGAATTAAAGGTTAATGCTTAAAGCAAGTTGTGCTCACACAATGAAGATCTGGAAGAGGGTTGTGGAAGCTAGACTTAGACAAGAGGTGACTATCTGTGAGCAGCATTATGGTTTCATGCCAAGAAAGAGCACCACAGATGCCATCTTTGCTTTGAGATGTTGATAGAGAAGTACAGAGAGGGTCAGAAAGAACTCCATTGTGTGTTTGTGGATTTAGAAAAAGCATATGACAGGGTGCCAAGAGAGGAGGTGTGGTATTGCATGAGGAAATCTGGAGTGGCAGAAAAGTATGTTAGACTGGTACAGGACATGTATGAGGACAGCAGGACAGTGGTGAGATGTGCTGTAGGAGTGACAGATAGCTTCAAGGTGGAGGTGGGAGTGCATCAAGGATCGGCTCTGAGCCCCTTCTTGTTTGCTCTGGTGATGGACCGACTAACAGATGAGGTCAGGCAGGAATCCCCATGGACTATGATGTTTGCAGATGACATTGTGATAACAGGGAACAGGTGGAAGAGAACTTGGAGAGGTGGAGGTATTCACTTGAAAGAAGAGGAATGAAAGTCAGCCGTAGTAAGACAGAGTACAGTACATGTGTGTGAATGAGAGGGAGGCTGGTGGAACAGTGAGGCTACAAGGAGCAGAGGTCACAAAGGTGCAGGACTTCAAGTACTTGGGGTCCACTGTCCAGGAAAATGGGGAATGTGGTAAAGAGGTGAAGAAGAGAGTCCAGGCAGGATGGAGTGGATGGAGAAAAGTTTCAGGAGTGATTTGTGACAAAAAGGTGTCAGCAAAGGTCAAAGGAAAAGTTTACAAGACAGTGGTGAGACCAGCTATGTTGTATGGTCTGGAGACAGAGACATGGACAAAAAGACAGGAGAAAGAACTGGAAGTAGCAGAAATGAAGATGTTGAGGTTCTCCTTAGGAGTGACAAGGATGGATAAGATCAGGAATGAGATCATCAGAGGTACAGCACATGTTGAACAACTGGGAGATAAAGTTAGGGAGGCCAGACTGAGATGGTTTGGACATGTCCAGAGGAGGGACAGTGGGTATATTGGTAGAAGGATGTTAGAAATGCAGCTGCCAGGAAAAAGACAAAGAGGAGATATATGGATGCAGTTAGAGAGGACATGGAGGTAGTTGGAGTGAGGACAGAGGATGCAGAGGACAGAGTGAGATGGAGGAGGATGACTCGCTGAGGGAAAAGCCGAACGAAGAAGCTTAAAGCTAACTGTGCTTTGTTTTAGTGCTGGGCGATATGGAAAAAAATCATATCACGATATGGACTTTTATATCACGATAACGATATATATCACGATATATACAACACGATGTGTGTGTGTGTGTGTACAGGAAAATTTTGGACCAAAGTTTTTTTTATTTTTTTTATTTTTTTTATTATTTTACTACAGATACAGTTACAATTACTGTATATGAATGTGAACAAAAAGAACAACAAGGAAATTTGGACCAAAGTAGAAACTCCTTTTCTGCTTTGGTCCAAATTTTTCCTGCAGGTGGCAGTAAAACAACGGCTGCTAATAAAACCCACGAAGAAGAAATCCGCTCTGGAAGCTGGAGTAAAAGAAACAGAGAAAACGTTGCGTTTGATTCCGGTTCTGTTGTGTCTCTGGTCTGTTTTGTATTGGTTAACTAGACCCGAGTTCGGACTCTGGGTTCGTATCCTCTGGACCCATTTTGTCTCCGAGTTTCATCCATCCATCCATCCATCTTCTTCCGCTTATCCGGGGTCGGGTCGCGGGGGTAGCAGCCTAAAGGCCGAGATACACTCGAGGGTCCTCACGATACGCCTATACGCAGCGTACGTACGTCAAGGCAAAAGCGTAGCCCCGCGTAGCCCCTCAGGGCACGTACGCGCAAAAGTTTTTTTTTACATACGCGATGCGCGGTGTCTGAACATAAACTTCCCCGGCGCCGGACTGTTTTGTATGTTACACAAATGAAATAAATTCCCCTTCTTTATCGCTGATCGGGCCTTTTCTTTTGTTTTTTTGCCTAAAGTCAAGTAATCACTTCTTCCTCCGTTCACTCCATGAATGAAATGAATGAATTCAGGTCCTACCTGGGTGCGCGATGTTTTAAATATCCCTGGTGGGCTGTGTGCTGCAGGAAAAGCACTCCCTGTTATTATTTTTATTTCTGAGAGAACTTTTTATAACATATATAGTAGAAACACCGCATGAACACCGCCGCGGTCTTCAGCGAGCTACATGAGCTGGCTGTCAATCATTTCAGTAGGCGTGTCAGCAAGTGACCAATCAGCGAGCTCAGTTGAGTCCCCTCCGTGCGCAGCTGCTCATATTACAACAAGGAGAACGCGAGCGTTTGAAAGCTGAAGTATAGCAGCAAAACACATGCGCACAAAATGCGCGCGTAGAGTGGCGTACCTGAGGACGCTCAGGTGTATTTCAGGCTTAAGTAGGGAGGCCCAGACTTCCCTCTCCCCAGCCACTTGGAGCAGCTCCTCTGGGGGAATCCCAAGGCGTTCCCAGGCCAGCCGAGAAACATAGTCCCTCCAGCGTGTCCTGGGTCTTCCTCTGGGTCTCCTCCCGGTGGGACATGCCCGGAACACCTCACCAGGGAGGCGTCCAGGAGGCATCCTAACCAGATGCCCGAGCCACCTCAACTGGCTCCTCTCGATGTGGAGAAGCAGCGGCTCTACTCCGAGTCCCTCCCGGATGACTGAGCTTCTCACCCTATCTCTAAGGGAGAGTCCAGACACCCTGCGGAGAAAACTCATTTCAGCCGCTTGTATCCGAGATCTTGTTCTTTCTCAGAGTTTCAGCGGAGCGAAATAATGGAAGCTAACAAGGTGAGCTTCCCCCCTTTTTGGTAAAAGTTCTTCTTCGGGCTGCCTGCGCATCTGTTTCTCCTTGTTGTGACACCGGCTTCATGCCGGCTGCGTCTCTGTTGCTCTCGAGTTTAACAACGTAAAGCATGTGTCGCAAACGCGCGCGTGCGTCAAACATAAAGCAGCGCCGTCATCTCACAAAACCACAATACAGGTAGTCCCCGACTTACGAGCGAGTTCCGTCCCTAGGGGGCGCTCGTATGTCAAAAATTCGTAAGTAGGATCACATAGTAAAAAAAAAAATATATATATATATATATTTATTTATTTTTTATTTTTTTTTTTTACTTTTTTTTATTTATATTTTTTATAAATGAATACATGTACAGTACTGGACAGTCACCAAGCACTTAGCCTATCCTAACACAGTTTTTAAAGATGAAGGAATGAGTTGAATTGTCTCCCTTTCACATAAAGTGAAAGTAGCTCCCTTTATGGGAATGGAGCCTGCAGGGAGGAGGGAGACAATTCAACTGACTCCTTCATCTTTAAAAACTGTGTTAGGATAGGCTAAGTGCTTGGTGACTGTACAGTACTGTACATTTATCTATTTATTAAAAATATACAGTACTGTATATACAGTATTTTTATTTTTTATTGTTTTTTATTTATAAATAGATAAATGTACAGTACTGTACAGTCACCAAGCACTTAGCCTATCCTAACACAGTTAAGGAGTCAGTTGAATGGTGTCCCTCCTCCCTGCAGGCTCCATTCCCATAAAGGGAGCTAGCTCCCTTTATGTGAAAGGGAGACAATTCAACTCATTCCTTCATCTTTAAAAACTGTGTTAGGATAGGCTAAGTGCTTGGTGACTGTCCAGTACTGTACATGTATTCATGTATTTAAAAAAAAATATATATATATATATATATTTTTTTTTATTAGATGCATGCTCGTAAGTCCGGGACCTCGTAAGTAAGAGCGCTCGTAAGTCGAGGACTACCTGTATGAAGCTTCTTTGAGACAGTTATTTTTTTATTCCTATTTATCACGATGGAGACGATAGAAGGAAAGTAGCACGATAGACATGTTTCTATCGTCCCCACGATATATATTCTCATATCGCACAGCACTACTTTGTTTTGTGTGTTTTGTGCATAGATATACTGTATGTCGCAATTCCTGGTTGCACAAGTTTAGTCTTTGTTTGTGCTCAACTGATTTTGTACAAAGCATTTACAGTATTAGGTTGTGTAATGTCAAATTTACACTCTTAATACACTGAGTTTCACTGTAAGGGAAAAATGTCTCACCGACTTCTTCAGGTAACGTTGTGAGCTTCACTACCTCCACCTTTACAGCTTTACTGCTTTATGTAACCTGTAACCTTTAAAGTCAAGCACACGTTATGCTCCTCTTTATGTGAAAACCTTTGAAGAGTGGCCTGCATGCAGGAAACCTCAAATGTGTGGTACTGATGTCTGGGATTTTTTCAGTTAAAATATTTTTTCAGCTTTAATCTCTGCCTTAAATACGCTGCGAGTGCTTCTCTTGCAAAGTCTGATGAGGAGGAAGAGAATGAGGAAAACGACGAAGCTCCTTTCGAGCAGCTCCTAAAAGAGTCGGCCAGCTTTTTAAATTCCAAGCAGTCAACAAGATGGCTGATTGACACAATTTATACATAGTAAACTTCATATATAGTGCAATATACTTGTTAAATTTCATTTTTCTTGAGATTATTTGCCTTCTTTATTGTAAAGGTTGTGGACAACCCAAAATTTTGGCGGACAACCAGATTCTGTCAAGAGGTTGTCTGCTGGACAGCCTGGAACATTACTTTATGTTCTTACTGCTTTTGTTTTATTTTAAGCCTGTATTCTTTATTTCTGTAAAGCACTTGGTGATTTTATCTATGAAAGGTGCTACAGTAGTCTCTCGCTACATCACGGTTCGACTTTCGTGGACTCGCTTTTTTGCGGTTATTCAACGTAAGATTGGATATGACACACACAGTTGGCTGATTGATGCATGAGCCATGGATTGTTTGTTTAAAATAAATTATTTAACATGATTCAGCCCCTGTGTGCAGCCACAGGTGCAGGGAGAAGCTCCCTCCTGGCCTGTCATGATCGCCGCTCTCTGCCACCTGCGGCTCTCTGCCACGCCCACATTTCTCCTCCGGCTGCAGCTCCTTCATGAAGGGTTAACCCTTTGCTGTCCAGCTGCACCGATTGCCTTTTGTCTTCCAACTTAAAATTAAAAATACCGTACTTTTCGGCGTTTAACACGCTTCTGTGTATAACCCGCTTTGTCCAATTATTGTCAATAAATTGGAAAAATCCATAAATAACACGCTTCGCCCTATAAGATAGATAGATAGATAGATAGATATATACTTTATTGTCCCCAAGGGGAAATTTGTCTTGGACATCGTACGCCAAACAACACTTCTACCAACAATACAGTCACATGAACACAATACAAATTTAAAAGCATATAAAATAAAAACCTATAAGTCCTATAAGACGCATCTATTATGCGTCACTGCTACGCGACGCGTCAGCGCCTCATTTGCCCTGTTGAAAATGGCGGCCACAGAAGCGAGCCAGCATGGAAGGACTTTACAAGATAACACGGTAAAAACTATTATTTCTTTGCTGAGAAAAAATATATTTCTTAGCTGACATTATAGCACAAGGGTTCCTGAGCTTAACCGTTCCTTAATCAATTCACGAAAGTGTCAAATCTGCTGAATTTAAATTGTTTCGGTTTGACGTCTTCCAAATGGTCTCGTGCGCTACTATAAAATAAATTATAAAAAATTGAATTTTCTCTCAGGTGTCTTGTACAGATCAACAGTTTGTAAATGAAACCCCATATAATTACACTCTGTAAGCAGAAAAAATATCTGCAGAGTGGTTTTTGAGCTATATATCTAAATAATAGGTACAGTATCTGTTAACGGAAGCTAACGCTAATAAAATATCGTTGTTTTTTTTTTATCTCAAACATCTCATAAAGCTAGTCAGTTGTAAATGACCACCAAATAATTACACTCTGTAAGTTTTAAGAAAATCCGCGGTGTGGTTTATGAGTTATCTTGCCAAAAAACACAGCTAACATCACAGCTAATAGTAGTTGCATCCAGAGCAGGAGGCCGGGCAGCAACACAGTCAGTCCGAGCAGAGGAGGCTTTTTTCAGACACATGAGCTAGAAACGGTTGGTGTACTCTCTGGAAGTGTCCCCCTAGCGGACAAAAGTGGTACTGCACAATTTTTTGTCCAGAATGAAAAACAGTCCTATCTGAGTCAAAAATGGGTCTAAAAATATGGGGAAAAATCCATAAATAAGACGCTTTGGCGTATAATCCACAGGACATTCAAATTAGTAAAAACACTGCGTGTTATACCCCGAAAAGTACGGGACCGTATTTACCGCCATACCCATCGCTCTGCCCAATAAGTCGCATCAGTCCAAATATGTCTAAAAAAGTGGAAAAATCCATGAATACAGTATGTTGCTTCATCGTATACGTGGCATCTTTTATGCGTCACCGCTGACGTGTCGTGTTTGTTACCCGTCACCGCTAACAACCTGGAAATGTGGGTCGGTGTTGTGCCACAAATCGATGGGTTGCCAAATGTCGGCTGCGGGAGCATGCACAGGTGGACTTTAACAATAATTTAACAGGATTAACACTTAAAAACAATTATTTTTTTGCACGAAAAAATTATAGTAAAGGTGTGTCTCAGTCTAACTTGTTCTTAATAAATGCACTTTGACGGTCAAATCAGCTGTACATGTATTTCAAAAGTATTTGCTGCCTCGGTGATCCAGGAGCACGCAGAGGGAGGAAAAAAGGAAGTACGAACGCTGCTCGATTCGTCGAAATTTTGCAAGAAAAGCACCCAAGCAATTATTTGTTTGCTCGAAATTATAGCAAAGGTGTGTCTCAGTCTAACGTTGGCAAAATAAATGCACTTTAATGGTCAAATTAGCTGCATTTCGTTGGGGCGGTGCAGCTGGTTTGACTTGTTCCAAACAGAGAGCAGAACGAAGGTGTGGGAGTACTATGGAAAGCCGATTGTGTCTTTAATAGCTGGTGAAGATTAAAAAATGTAAAAATAAATGTCACATTTTTGTCATCTGTGTATGTTCCCATACTTGACAGACGAAATTGGTCTCTGCATTTAACCCAACCACCACCAGGTGGTGCAGTGAGCAGCCGTAGTCAGCGCCCGGGGAGCTGGAGAATTAGGTGTGCACTCATAGACACCCCAAGGTGTGTAGTGGCCGGGGCGCGAAACCGCGTCCTTCGGGTCCCAAGTCGGAAGCCCCAGGACATGGTAAATTCAAAGAAGTTCAAGACAAAAACAATAAATTATAATAAACAAAGTCCAGTTGTTTTTGTCTTGAACTTTTTTGAATTTGTCATTATAGCCACATTTACCTACTATGTGATACAACGGCATGCCTTACTGCTTGACTGCCATCTAGTGGCTGAAAACGGCACGGTTTAATTATTATTATTTTTGTCAGAATGAATGAAAACTGTCATATCTCAGCCAAAAAAAATGATTTATAAATATGGGAAAAATCCATAAATATGTCACAGGGCATGTAAATTAAGCAAAAAAACACAAATTATAGGCTGAAAAATACGGTATGTCACATCGTAAAATTGTAATTATCACAAAATATATAAAATGTTAAAAAGTTATTTTTAATTATTTAAGAATTTCTATGTTCAGTTGTTTCAGTGTAATTGATCAAGAATTATTTGTCTGCTCCATACAGCATCTGCTGCGTGAAGGGTTAACCCTTTGATGTTCAGCTGCACTTCTCTTCTCTACAATTTACATTTAAATACTGTAACATTTTAAATAAACAATCCAGGCAGCATGGATTGTTTATTTGAAATGTTACAGTATTTACATTTAAATTGTTTATTTACACAGAAGAAGGAAGATTGGGAGTAACAGGTGATGAGTGTGATTGCAGCGTGGCAGAGAGGGGAGATCATGACCGATATTCTGTGATCTTTTTGAGCGTTTAGAGTTTAGAAACATTGTTTAGAATATTCCAAGAGTGTGGGCAGGATTTATAAAGCCTTAATAAATACTAAAATAAACTCCTACTTACTACTACTACTATTTGTACTACTACCACTACGTTGCAGTTTTGCACTCATCAATAAACGAGAAACTAATTCAAGTTTACTTACCGGTACTTGCATATGTAAATAAACCAAGCATTACAATGATCTGTTACCTTTTTAATTTATTTGTTTTTGCATTGAATCATAAATGTAATAAACAGATCCCAGACCCCCCCCCCCCAAAAAAATAAAAATAAAAATAAATAAATAAATCCATTCCATTATCTTTTACCCGCGTCTTCCATTTTGGGTCATGGGGGTCGCCAGTACCCATGTCCAGCAATCACTGTGCTAGGGGCAGGGTACACCCTGGGTGGGTCGCAAATCCATCACAGGGTGAAATAAATAAATATATATATATATTTCATTTTTTTAATGAACTCATTGGTGGGCTGGACTGAAGTTGAATAGCCTGGTTTAGTCAAATCTCTTTTAACATTTCAGAAAGGTTAAAAGAACTAAAAATAAAGGCCTAATTATTAAGATTTAGATCTCTCAACACATGAAACAGGTGAACTGACTGATATTGTTCTGAGAATCAAACATGTACAGGAAAAATTCACGCCTCACAGTTAATGATCCATGGCATGCTGGGTTTTTGATTCCAGGTGTACTACTTCCGGCAGGGTCATGAAGCTTATGTGGAGATGGCCAAACAAAAAAAGATTTTCAGCATCAATCCTAAGAAACAGCCCTGGCACAAGATGGAGCTACGGGTAAGAAATGACTTGACACAAATGGGTTTCTGATAGTAGGCGAAGAGGGTGGTTCGTGTTTAAATGGGCTGTGTCCGAAAACTGGTTCACTGGTTGTGAACCCACAAATAAACAGTCAACCTCTTTATTTGTGGGTTCACAACCAGTGGGGAAAAAAAGAAAGTCACTATAAATAAGAGAGAACCATGAAACAAAAATCATTTGGACAGTTTTAAGCACATTGGAGTAAGAGTCAGTAAAAAACTGAGCAAACAAAGATCTTCAAACCCAAACTGAGTAACTTGCTCTTTTATAAAATAAGCTGTGAGGCATTTCCTGTTTGAGAATCTGACATCTAGACTCAAGGTTTTGAAGCTGTAAATAAATTATCTGACAATTCACTTCAAAATGTTGACTGCCCATAAAAATGACTCAAAAGGCAGTCCCACAAGTAACGGCAAAGTAATGATGCCATTGTTCTTGGAATAAAAAGACAGCATAGAAGTTCCTATAAATCACATATGTCAAAGTCAAGGCCCATGGCCCACGAATTAATTATCTATGGCCCCCTGGATGATATTTAATTACTATTAGAACCGGCCCGCAGGCCACAGCCGCCCGCTGGTGTTTTGCACGCACCAACACTACATTCCCCACAATGCAACGGTAGTAGGGATGGGGCCGATCCGATCCGGAGTCGTGTCTCATGAACCCAGAGTAATAAGACCCGCCTCACGTCACATTCAGGAAATCCATTTCATAGTTTGCAGCCAGCTACAGCGTGCGGACTGTGAGTAGCACTTTAGCTAACAGCTAGCCAACTTTTCATCGTAACATGTCCGCTGTGTGGAAGTATTTTACACTAAACACAGCAAGACAGCAACGTGCAATGTCTGCAGAGCCATAGCGCCACATTAAACTGCGGTCAAGTTAGTTTTACGTTGGACATTTGAGCTCTGGGGCTTCAGCGGGACGCCACTCTCGCTGAACCGAAACAGGGAGACCGACCGCGGCCAGCTGCGTCCAGTCCGACCCGCTGTCTGACCGTCTCGTAGGAGGGACAGGCTGAGAGCGGCTGACCGAAATCAGAGCGCCCGCCCCGGATTGAACAAGAAAAACACACCGCTGAAGCCACGGAGCTCAAATGTTCACCGAGAAGTTGCTAAACTTCATCATAATTAATGACCAACAGCTATCAGCTGTAGAAAATGAAGGATTTTGCAGCTTGATACTTGCAGCCAACAGTAAACAATCATAAAAAAGCATATTAATTAAAAATCATAAGAAAACTGTATTAAAAAACAAAACGAAACATAAACAGCTACATTATAAAACAATGTAAAATACTAAAAGCAGGAACATGTCTGTGTTGATTTATGCCAAGAACTTAGCAGATGTAAAGCTATTTAATATTTTATTCAATTCATTTATTCATTCATTTAAAAGAGACGAAATAAAACAAATTCATCAAAAAGAAAACATTGAATGAAAAGAGTGCAGAAAGAAGAAAAAATTATTATATCACCCCCTTATAATAAACATTGAACCAGACCGGCCCTTGGCTTGTAGCAAATTTATTTTTTTGGCCCTCGGTGTATTTGACTTTGACACCCCTTTAGCTGTAACCTACAGGGATGTGTTCATTTACTGCTGTTTGCTCCTGTATCTGTAATTCAATAGGATAATTTTCTTCTGCCTTCCTTTCTTCGGTTCTAAAGTTTTCCTCCATTTAAATAAAATATATTTGCTGAGTAAGTGTAATTTCTGGATATCAAATACTTTTTAGAAGAATGAAGAGCACCCTCCCCATTTCTAGTAACACCTTTGTTTTAGACAACAGTGCACTGAAAGCTCACTGCGTCTTGCTGGACTCTGCAATATGATCTTCTTTATTCAGCTGTTCCCTCTTCAGGGGTCTCCACAGCGAGTCATCCTCCATCTCACCCTGTCCTCACTCCAACTACCTCCATGTCCTCTCTAACTACATCTTCTCTTTGTCTTTTTCCTGGCAGCTGCATTTCTAACATCCTTCTACCAATATACCCACTGTCCCTCCTCTGGACATGTCCAAACCATCTCAGTCTGGCCTCCCTAACTTTATCTCCCAGTTGTTCAACATGTGCTGTACCTCTGATGATCTCATTCCTGATCTTATCCATCCTTGTCACTCCTAAGGAGAACCTCAGCATCTTCATTTCTGCTACTTCCAGTTCTTCTGTCTTTTTGTCAATGTCTCTGTCTCCAGACCATACAACATATCTGGTGTCACCACTGTCTTGTAAACTTTTCCTTTGACCTTTGCTGACACCTTTTTGTCACAAATGGTAAATGGACTGTACTTATATAGCACTTTTCTAGCTTATGAAGATATTCAAAGCGATTTACAATCTGTGTCCTCATTTACCCATTCATTCAGCACTCTCCTAGATCTATACAGAGAATAATCAGAGCTTTAGATCACATTCATACACCGATAGGACACACATCGGAAGCAAATGTATTGCCTAGGGACACTTCAGCAAGTGACTGCTGGTGAAATCAAACCCCCAACTCTCCCATTGGAGGACAACTGCTCTAACCACTCAGCCACAGCTGCCTAAATCACTGCTGAAACTTTTCTCCATCCTGCCTGGACTCTCTTCTTCACCTCTTTCCTACACTCTCCATTTTCCTGGACAGTGGACCCCAAGTACTTGAAGTCCTGCACCTTTGTGACCTCTGCTCCTTGTAGCCTCACTGTTCCACCAGCCTCCCTCTCATTCACACAAATGTACTCTGTCTTACTATGGCTGACTTTCATTCCTCTTCTTTCAAGTGCATACCTCCACCTCTCCAAGTTCTCTTCCACCTGTTTCCTGTTCTCACCACAGATCACAAACATCATAGTCCATGGGGATTCCTATCTGACCTCATCTGTTTGTTGGTCCATCACCAGAGCAATAATAATAATAATGAATTTAATTTATATCGCACTTTTCATTAACGAAAATCTCAGCAAACAAGAAGGGGCTCAGAGCCGATCCTTGATGCATTCCCACCTCCACCTTGAAGCTATCTGTTACTCCTATAGCACATCTCACCACTGTCCTTATACATGTCCTGTACCAGTCTAACATGCATCTCTTGTCACTCCAGATTTCCTCATTCAATACCACACCTCCTCTCTTGGCACCCTGTCATATGCTTTTTCTAAATCCACAAAGCTGCCCCACCCCCCACCCTGTGAAATCCTAACCAGTCAACTCATCTGGTAATTTCTGTCTGATTGCTCACTAACATATGTCGAGCTGTTTCTCTTGTTCCCGACACAAACCACGGCTGAGTTTTCTAGATGACCGGGGGTGACCTATGATGCATTAGAAGTGCCTGGGAAAAACAAAACTCATTGTGAATTATGTGCAGATACTGAAAAAATAGTGGTTAAAATTGGAAATTTCCCCCCCATATATACCAGTATTTATTTTGATATCACTCTAGGGACAACCTGTGATACATCAAATATACTTGATATATCGTCCACCTCTAGTTGCAGTATGTAAAATGTAGAATTTTCCTAATATTTTTCATTTAGTTTGCTCAGTCAAAGGGGCCTTTACTCTGATTCCCACTTTTTATTAACCAAAAACACCATGTAAATAATTCTCAGTGTACACACCCTTTGTTAGGGGCTTTCCTTTATTAAAGTATTTCAATTTAAATATTTCAGATAAAAGTGTCCCATTTTATGTGAATGATGTTCATTGAGAGGATGTCCTCATTTGGATGATTTTCTTTTTTTTTTTAAATTAGGAGCAAGAGTTGATGAAGATTGTCGGCATCAAGTATGAGGTTGGTTTGCCCACACTGTGCTGCCTGAAACTGGCCTTTTTGGACCCAGACACCGGGAAGCTGACAGGCGGCGCCTTCTCTATGAAGTAAGGATCTGACTGCACTCTGAAATACAAACACGCTTCGACTGGCATGTTTAGTTTTTAACAAAGTGACGACTCAGTTCTGATGCCACAACACCACTGTCCTGTTAACTTTACACATGTAGCTCCTGTGTGATTTGTAACGTATGAAATTAGTTTTTAATATTCACTTTGACTGTTTTCCGCAGTTTAATGCATATTTTCAACTGAAAGAACGCCAACTTTTTGATCTGCATCAGTTCACGTTCACAGGGCAGAACATTTTAGTACTTATCCAAATTATCGCAAGATTCTGTTTGATCAATTGTAACAGTTTAAAACCTTAGACGCAGCTGTTTTTTGTTGTAAAGTTTTGGTCAAATAGAGTAAAATTGTCTCCTTGCAGGTACCACGACATGCCTGATGTCATCGACTTTTTGGTGTTGCGGCAACAGTTTGACAACGCCCGAAAGAGGCAGTGGAGTATTGGTCTGTTTTTACCCTCTAAAATACTTTAATCTTATTAGAAATATCACATATATCAAATGTTTTAGTATACAGTAGTAGTTTAAAGATTTGAATAGTTTACGGTGTGTGTGCACAGGTGACAGGTTTCGGTCAGTGATTGATGATGCCTGGTGGTTTGGGACCATTGAAAGCCAGGAGCCCTACCAGTCCCAGTATTCTGACAGCTTGTTCCAGTGCTACAACGTCTGGTATGACCACAGCTCGTGTTCGGTCGGAGTTGCCGGTCAAATCACACAAACGTGTTTACAAAAAATGCAACTATGTTCAGTCAGGTCATCTGGACGGGATTATTGAGCATGAACTTTGATGTTTTGAACCACTTTGGCCATGGCTGCCTCAGAAGAGTCAACAGGGGAGAGGGCAGGCCCCAGAAACCATCTTATCACCAGCAAACTGGTTGGTCCACTATGGGAGTGTGCTGCTTGTGGGACTCAGTTTGTGGTAGCCCCTTCGACTGATGAAGAAGTCCTTTGAATGAAGGACGAACCGTCTCAAAAAAAAAAAAAGAAACCCTCCGGAGGACCTGACTGAACATTGTTGTATTTTCTACCTGATTATTGAGCATGAACTTTGACGTTTACAAAATATAATTTTCTTGTGAATGTGATTTTTAGTTTTTGCAGTAGCTAGATCTGTAGATCCTGATGTTTGAACAGCAACACAACTGTTAAGGCGGAGATGAAAACTAATAAAACACATTTCTTAGAAAAACTCTATGCTTCAAATGAGGAAAACAAATCTAAACTTCATTACATTAAAAGTGAAGTGTCAGGTGTGGTGTTAAAAGTTTTCACTGACATTTACTGCTATTTAAAAAAAATGCTCAATCATCCAGGCAGATTAAGAAACTGGTCCAGATTAAACTATTGAACCTTTTTTGTTGTTATCTACCTGGATGATTGAGCTTATGAATCTTTCGTCTGAACCATTTTGGCCTTGGTTGTCCTCAGACCATTTCTCTGAGTAACACAAAAAAGGTTAAATCATTTCATCTGGACCAGTTGGGAGAAACGTTTCGTCTTCCATCCGGAAAACGTCATCAGTCTGCGGCCTGTCAACCAGATCTGTCTCATAAGTACCGGTAGCCTTCATTGCTGTGTTTCAAGCCAACCTCCTGTTGGAATCTCAGAAGTTGGTTTTTAACACATGCAAAAAGACCCATCTGTCCAAAACTATCATCTTGATTAACAATCAAATGTTTTAGTTCGTTTTACATGTGTTAAAAGTCTACTTCTGAGATCCCAACAGCAGGTTGTCTTGAAACACAGCAGTGAAGGCTACCTATGGGACAGATCTGGTTGACAAGCCGCAGATTGATGAAGTCCTCTGGATGGGGGACGAAACGTTTCTTCACTTAAAGAAGCTGGTCCAGATGAAACGATTGAACCTTTTTTGTTATTACTGGTAGTATACAGTACAGATGCAGTGCTTTTGCTGTTACTACACATCTATAACACTTAAGAAAACCAACATCATGATATCTAGTAAAAAGAAGTCTTGACATCGTGAACATCAGGGAGACAGAGCTTGAACAAGTTAAAGAATCTCCTTACCTCAGGTCCTTGTTCACATCAGGCAGCTCAAGCTGCTCGTGCTTTGGAAGAATCCATCTTGTTTGGGAGGACAAATCAGTGTTTCTGGATACCAACATTAGACACGTACGTGCACTTGTCTTGTCAGTCCTTCTCTCGCTGCAGAATCCTTGTTCACATCAGGCAGCTCAAGCTGCTCGTGCTTTGGAAGAATCCATCTTGTTTGGGAGGACAAATCAGTGTTTCTGGATACCAACATTAGACACGTACGTGCACTTGTCTTGTCAGTCCTTCTCTCGCTGCAGAATCCTGTACTCTGAATGCTGAGAGAAAATGAACATTTAAAATGACCTGCTACAGACGCCTGCTTCAGGCCTACTGGTCCTTCTACCATAGAGTCCACATCCTCACTGAAGATCATGACTCCTTCCTAACAGATCAAGAATAAATTGAAGTGGTTTACCCACACAGTGAGGGCCATGGGAACTCTGTCAAATGTGATTGTTCAAGGAACAGCTGGAGGAACCTGTAAAAAGAGCCATCCTCACTTGGACAGAGCTCTCATCCATGTCCTCACCTGTCTTGGTGAGGATCAGCCAAGGTGGAGGTAGCTGGTGAATGTTTATACTGCCCCAACAGAACTAGACTACCTGTAATAGCTT
>JBBPBX010029582.1:24957-35787 GCA_038048925.1 Garcialebias charrua
TCTCTAGCCGTGTTTCCATCAAGGTTTCTAGGTGCGCATTTTGAAGTATCGCAGCAGAAAAGCTTAATGGAAACGGCAAAATCCGTATTTACTTTCTCAAGTTCGCCAAAAAGTTTATACGCTCGCTTGAGGTGGTTTTTGGGATGTTCGAAAATGAGCAGATGCGCACAGCGACAGATGGAAACACATTTGCCGACTCGTGCTGCCGAAGCGAACATTCACGTCACGTGACTGATCAGCTGTTGTCTCCTAATACCACGCCTCCTTTAAAGACAGTGAACTCAAAACACAGCACAGGTAACGCACTTCCAGACCTCTCCATGTTTCGATCTTTTGTTCTTCCAGTTCGTAGATCTGAACCTGCAGACAAAACACAAAACTTTCACTCTGGATGATTTAATATGACAACAACACTAACAGATTATAAAACATGTGGACTCACCAGAGGAGACTTGTAATGACGATGGAGGATGTTGATAAAGTCTGTGATGGTCAGCATACCTGCACACACAACACACAGCCATTCAGGGACAAGAGGCACCGTCCTGTGTCACCTTGTCCCTAAAACATTGAAACGAATAGGTCAGTCGGGGCGAACAGGAAGTTGGGCGCAGGTGGCTGTGTTTGTCTGCGTCTCCGCTGGCCGAAATATTTTCTGCTTCTATTTTTTCAACTTCGTGGGGGGAAATGCCGGAACACAAAGCAAGTTTTGGAAGTGTTGCTACCATGACAGCTTTTGTGTTGTATTTATTTAAATAATAATTTTTCGAAAGGGTGAGCTCCTCTCATAGCTCCGAACCAAGCCGGCGACCAGGGCGTGGTTCGGGGGAGCCGGTGGCCCAGGCGAGCTGTTTCTTTCAAATTTTACTCATTCGTTTTCAGAACTACTGTAAAAAAACTGCACATTTGTTCTCGGAGGAGCAGCGGGAGACTTCGTGCACATAACTAATGTAAAAAGAGCAGCAGTATGGGTGTCAGCTGATGACGTCGGATCAGAGTTGTTTGCTCCCGGGGGCTGTGACTGTTAGCTGTCAAACCAGAGTGGTCGGCCTGTCAGTGGACTCGCGAGCATCGAGGACGGAGTGAATTATGTCGAGACGCGGACAGGGAAACAACTCCGAGGCCATGATGGAAGAGTTTAAGAAATCCCTAGACTTTATGAGCGCAGAGCTGACGAAGGTGGCGTCACAGCAAGAGCTTTTGATGGGGCTGTTCGACGAGGTGAAGCGGTTGAAATATGTAGTAAGTGAAAGAGACAAAAGAATAACTGAATTGGAACACAAAGTGGATGAATTGGAGCAATATACAAGACGCGATGAATTGTTGATTACTGGATTGGACATTAAACATTTGCACTTTGAGATTTTCATTAATAAAAAGAGGAAATCTGGAGTGGCAGAAAAGTATGTTAGACTGGTACAGGACATGTATGAAGACAGCAGGACAGTGGTGAGATGTGCTGTGGGAGTGACAGATAGCTTCAAGGTGGCGGTGGGATTGCATCAAGGATCGGCTCTGAGCCCCTTCTTGTTTGCTCTGGTGATGGACCGACTAACAGATGAGGTCAGGCAGGAATCCCCATGGACTATGATGTTTGCAGATGACATTGTGATCTGTGGTGAGAACAGGGAACAGGTGGAAGAGAACTTGGAGAGGTGGAGGTATGCTCTTGAAAGAAGAGGAATGAAAGTCAGTCGTAGTAAGACAGAGTACATGTGTGTGAATGAGAGGGAGGCCAGTGGAACAGTGAGGCTACAAGGAGCAGAGGTCACAAAGGTGCAGGACTTCAAGTACTTGGGGTCCACTGTCCAGGAAAATGGGGAATGTGGTAAAGAGGTGAAAAAGAGAGTCCAGGCAGGATGGAGTGGATGGAGAAAAGTTTCAGGAGTGATTTGTGACAAAAAGGTGTCAGCAAAGGTCAAAGGAAAAGTTTACAAGACAGTGGTGAGACCAGCTATGTTGTATGGTCTGGAGACAGTGTCATTGACAAAAAGACAGGAGAAAGAACTGGAAGTAGCAGAAATGAAGATGCTGAGGTTCTCCTTAGGAGTGACAAGGATGGATAAGATCAGGAATGAGATCATCAGAGGTACAGCACATGTTAAACAACTGGGAGATAAAGTTAGGGAGGCCAGACTGAGATGGTTTGGACATGTCCAGAGGAGGGACAGTGGGTATATTGGTAGAAGGATGTTAGAAATGCAGCTGCCAGGAAAAAGACAAAGAGGGAGACCAAAGAGGAGATATATGGATGCAGTTAGAGAGGACATGGAGGTAGTTGGAGTGAGGACAGAGGATGCAGAGGACAGAGTGAGGTGGAGGAGGATGACTCGCTGTGGCGACCCCTGAAAAGGGAAAAGCCGAAAGAAGAAGAAGAAGAAGAAGAAGATTAATAAAAAGTGCGTTATAAATTAAATTCATTATTATTATTATTATTAAACATCTGTCTTATGCTCATGCGGCTGAAAACAGGATCACAAAGGAGGATTCTGCTCAAGAAGAACTGCTCACGCTGGAGCAACAGGTTGTGACTTCTTTGCAAAGCAAGAATATTGAAATCAAATCTGAGGACATCTCCATCTGTCACACCCTGCCAACCAAATCTGACAAGTTCAAGCCATCTATTATTAGCTGTGTTTCCATCCATTTTCATTTCGATTTTTGAGCTAATTTTTGAAATCTCGCAAATATGTAAATACAAATTAATGCGAAGCAGAAGTGTTTCCATCTGCTGGCTTGAAGCGCATCTACCAAGCCACGCACAGCGTCATTACGTCAGACGTCAGCGTCATTACGTCAGACGTCAGCACTGCGCATGTCTACAGTAAACAGGAAGTAGCAGTTGAAAACAGAACCTGGCCACACATCTCGTCAAAATGGAGAGAATATTTCAGGTACGTGTTGCTATCGGTCGAGTTGTATTTATTCTGTCATACAAACTAGTTTTAGCGATGTTACATGTTGTCCGGAGCGGAAACAGCTGATCAGTCACGTGACGTGAATGTTCGCTTCGGCAGCACGAGTCGGCAAATGTGTTTCCATCTGTCGCTGTGCGCATCTGCTCATTTTCGAACATCCCAAAAACCACCTCAAGCGAGCGTATAAACTTTTTGGCGAACTTGAGAAAGTAAATACGGATTTTGCCGTTTCCATTAAGCTTTTCTGCTGCGATACTTCAAAATGCGCACCTAGAAACCTTGATGGAAACACGGCTAGTGTCAGATTTATAAGCAGGAAATCAAGAAAGAACTTAATAATGCAGGCGAAAAAATTGAAAGGAACTAATATTTATATAAATGAACACTTAACAAAAAGAAATGGAAATATAGCACACGAAGCCAGATTGTTAAACAAACAAACAAAAAATAGCAACTTGGACACAAAATGGAAATATTTGGATCAGAGTAAAGGAAGGATCACAACCAAAAATTATCAGAGACCTGAAGGATTTAGAAGAATTCAAAAAGGAATAAGTAATTAAATAGAATATCTGAAAGAATTAGTACATGAGAATTTAACATAAGTTAAATCAAATGGACAAACACATTGATATATGACTAATGAAGACAGAGTCTAAAATTAACAAGATTTACAGTTTGGATGAGGTGATTGAAACACAAATTTTTCCAATAGTTAATGAATCAGAATATTATAATGACAAACAATTTAATAATTGTAGAAGTATAAATGCAAACATATCTGCAATAATTGATTATCTAAAACAACTAAAGTGTTTAAAGTGCTTTATAAATAAAATGGTATGGTATGGTATGGTAACTAAATATAACTTTTTCAATAATAGCATTTTTTGAAACCTGGCTTCATGATTCAAATATGGACAATATTAATTTGGAAGGATATGAGTTATAGTACAGAAATAGAAGTGGTAAAAGGGGTGGTGGAGTCGCTTTGTTTGTTAATAACAAAATAAATTGTAAAATTATTAGCAAAATGTCATTGACTATTGATAATGTCATGGAATTATTAACTATTGAAATAATAACTAAGAAGTCTAAGAATATAATAATAAGTTGTATATATCGATCACCTGAATCAAACCTAGAACGATTTACTGAAAAAAATATGGACGTGCTTGGGGGAAGTTGTAATAAAACAATAATTTTTTGTGGTGACTTTAATATTGACTTGGGAAATATGACGGACTCAAATAATATCGGCAAATGTATAAGTTCAATGCAAAGTCTAAATCTTTATCCGTTAATATCTAAACCTACCAGAATCACATCTCATAGTGCCATAATAATTGAAGATATTTTTTTTACAAATATAGTAGATGGAGAAGTGATTGGTGGCATTTTAACGACTGATGTAAGTGATCATTTGCCGGTTTTCATGCTTCATAAAACTGATCAATATAATACGAAAACAGTTCAAATAATAAAAAAACAATAATAAGCACATCCAAAAAAGCCTTGGATAAATTAAAGGATTATTTGAGTAAACAAAACTGGATGGATGTGCATGTTGATGATGTAAATATTGCTTATGATAATTTTATGAATATCTTGGGAGCTCTATACGAAAGTAACTGTGTGGAAAAAATATAAAGACAAAGATTGTTCATAAACCATGGATGACAAAAGGACTGAAAAATGGTTGTAAAAAAAGAATCATTTGTATTCACTTTTTCTGGAATCAAGGACGAAAGAATCCGAAGAAAAATATAAGCAGTATAAAAACTGAAAGTTATGCACCATAACTCATGTTCCCTGAAGGAAGGGAACGAGGTGCAACATACTTGCTATGGGAATTGCGCCCCCGCGCGATTACCTGAAGGAATACATTCACGCCTTTTACGGCAGGGGGCGTCACCCCGCGTCAGAGGTACCGCCCTTCAGGTACTTAAGCGACTGACGCCCCTCCATCTTTCTCAAAAATTGCACTTCACCGAGCTTTCAGCATTGAAAAGGGCCAGCTATGTTGCACCTCGTTCCCTTCCTTCAGGGAACATGAGTTATGGTGCATAACTTTCAGTTCCCTTTCAGTGTGGTCTCTCGGTGCAACATACTTGCTATGGGAACGTAATTCATTCACGCCCTTGAAATGCTCAGCAAAAATGCATGTGAGAACCTCCATCCTAAGAGACGGGCATCTCCCAGCTGCTTACTACAAGGGATGCAAAGAGCAGATGCCAAGAGGAAAAAAGCCAAATGTGAGAGACATTCACATGATGTCTCACATGGCCATGTTTATATATATGTAACACCAATTAGAGACAGCCTAAGTTCAAGTTCAAGTTCCTTTATTATCCCCGAGGGGCAATTAGTTTCACAGTCAATGGGTGTACAGATTCATACATATGCACATACACTCACATACACATACAATAAAACATTAAAGTAACAGTGTTAAAATTAGTGTGCATTGAGAAACCTGATTGCTACAGGGATAAATGAGTTTTTAAATCTGTTCGTTCTACATTTGGGTTGTAGAAACCTGCGTCCAGATGGAAGCAGCCTGAACTCGTCATGGAGTGGGTGATCAGGGTTTGCCAGAATCTGCCTGACCTTGTTCACTGACCTGACGTCAGCGTGCTCCAGTAGTGTGAGTACTCATCAACTCCTGTTTCCCTTTGAGCATTCTGAGGGACAGGAGGATAATTTTTTTCTTTTTTTAACGGCCCGACTGACAAGTGGAGCCCATCCTGATGTTGGAGATCAGTTAAGGAGAGGGGAAACCCTTCCATTATACATCTCCTAGGCAAAAACATAAACATCAAGGGATACCCTTGTGAATGTTATTACTGCTTGTGTCGGGACAAAGCAACCAAAGCCTTGGGCTTTCAACCAGTACCTTTCAGAGGCCAGGCTGAGAGTTACCACAATCCTGGACGTGGGTGTAGAAGCTGTCCATGTGCCTGAGTCAGTAGGTCCCTATGAGGAGGCAAATGCCATGGTGTCCCTGACAACATTGAGATCAACTCCGGGAACCACGGTTTCTGTGGCCATCTGGGAGCTATGAGGATCAAGGAGAGGGCTCCCCGTCTCACCCGTTCCAACATCGCCCCGATCAGAGGGACAGGTGGAAAGGCATAGTAGAGCACCACTGCTGGCCAGTCATGTGCCAGAGCGTCTATCCACAATGGAGTATCTGTCTCCTTCAAGGAGAAGTAGAGGTCACAGTGTGAGCTAGCTCTGCAAGCGAACAGGTCCACAGAGGCTCTACCGAAACGTGACCATACCTGTTCCACGATCCATGGGTTCAGGCTCCATTCGGACGCCAAAAGAGGCCCTCTTGAAAGGGCATCTGCACCATAATTCAGATCAACAGGGACATGAGTCACCCTAAGTGATAAGATTCTTGGAGTAGACCATGTGAGCATCCTTCGTGTCAGATCTAGGAGGGCCCGGGACCTTGTCCCTTCTTCTCTGTTGATGAAGGACACCGTGGTCCTGTTATCTGATTTGACCAGGATATGATGACCAGCAACCAGACCTTTACTGAAGAAGTATTTCAATGACAGGAATACGACCAGCAATTCCAGGAAGTTAATATGTAATTTGGCTTCCTGCTCGTTCCAAAGGCCGCGGGCGTTCTGGTTTCTGCAGATCGCTCCCCATCCTGTTTTTGAGGTGTCCGTCGTGATGACTACACGGGACGACACCCTTCCCAGTGAGACCCCTTCCGTGAAAACGGACAGATCTCTCCAAGGTTCCAGGGCCTTTAGAAACTCTGGGTCTATCTTAACCTTTCCTGCTTGGTTCGGCAGAGCGGGTTGTATTTGTTGGTTTAACCATACCTGTATGGCCCGCATTTTCAATAATGCACGTGGTACACAAGGAATGGCTGCCGCCAAGAGGCCTAACAGGCGTTGGCACGTTTTCACAGGGACCCGTTGGTCCAGTTTAAATTTTCCCAGGCAATGGCGAATGGAGGAAACTCTTTCCTTCGAGAGCCATGCTGTGTATTGGACAGTATCAATCTGTACACCCAGAAATACGGTAACCCGTGACGGAGTCAGATCGCTTTTCTGTAGGTTTATGACAAAACCGAGAGACTCCAGGTGAGAGATCACCTTAAGGGAGTGTGACAGCGCCTGCCTTCTGCTTCCAGCCAGAATTAGCAGGTCGTCCAGGTAATTCAAGACCCTGAGTCCTTGATTCCTAAGAGGGGTCAGGGCTGCATCCAGACATTTAGTAAATGTACGCGGAGCAGTCTTTAAACCGAAGGGTAAGGCTTTGAATTCATAAGCGTTTCCTTCGAACGCAAAACAGAGGAACTTTCTGTGTCTCCTCCACACGCCTATATGGAAATAGGCGTCTTTCAAATCCACTGTACATGCGTAGTCTCCTGGTCTCACAGACTGGAGAACTTGCCGCAGTGTAAGCATCTTGAACTTGAAAGTTTTAATTCTTTTATTGAGAGTCCTGAGATCCAGAATTGATCTCAAGGAATGGTCCTTTTTGGACACCAGGAAGTACTTGCTGTAGTGGCCAGAGCGCAGTTTGTATCCTGAGACCAAACTAATCACTCCCTTTTGCAGCATCGTTGACACTTCCTCCCTCAGCACGTGTGCGCGTGCAGGGTTGATCTTAGATTGCAACACCCCTGAGAAACGGGGCGGTCTCTTTGAGAACTGCAACTTGAGCCCATGACGTATTGTTGTCATGACCCAATCATTTGGTAGACACGCCTCCCAAGCCTGCGCATGCGCACTGAGCCTGGATGGCATGTTGAATTGCTGCTCCTTGTGTTTCAGCGTTGAAGGGGTGACCTTTGACCCCTCTCGCGCTTTTTCGAGCAGGATGCTCGGCCCAACAGAAGATATTGCTAGATCAGGCCGTCTCTGGCGGATCTCGTGTATCTTGCTGTGGTTCATAGTTTGATCATGTGGTCTGGGTTTTATAAAAATGGGACTCGAGTCAAGAACCAGGGCAGTCTGTTCTTTGGTACTTTTATTTTTGTACATGTCTGAAACAGTGTCTGTTTTGTTTACATATACAGTAGGCGAGTCATATTTGGTGCACGCACACATGTCACCAGCTCCTCGTAGTTTTTTACGAACAGAGACCGGGATCAGAAAGTTAGGTTCCCGTACCTCGTGGGCGGGCAAACCTGTAAAATTATCAGTTCGTCCTGGTTCATCAGGTCCGGAACTGGTTTCCGTAGGAAGAGGTCGAAGCACCACTTGGACGGTACTAAGAAGCCTCACAGTCCCCAGCGGGTCTCTTTCGTGAGAGACCACGCGTTTTTTCCTTTGGTAGGGCAAATTTTTTCCTTGGCAAACCCTCGCGGAGGGCTTCCGCTTGTTTGCGCCTTTGTTCCAGCCTTGCCTGGACATGTTCCAGGGCTCTCCCAAAGAGTCCCCTCGACTCGATCGGGTGCTGTAGGAGAGTGGACCTCTGGTTCTCCGGGAGGTCCGACAGTGTTAGCCAAAGATGGCGCTGGGCGACAACTATTTCTGCCATTGCTTTGCCCTGGGAAATAGCTACTGTCCCCATCATGCTGAGCACGAGGTCAGAGGCACGGCGGGCCTCCTCTATGGCCTTGGTTGCGGCCTGTTCGTCTTTTGTTACCTGGATATCCTGTAGTTTTTCTGCCAGGTAGGCCTGTACCATGTTCGGCGCATTCATTGTGCGAGCTGCGAGGCCTTGGGCCTTGTAGCACTTCTCGAGTTGTTTCTCGGAAGCATGGCAGGCCCTGCTAGGTAGCGCTAGTTTCATCCCCGTGGAAGTGGGAGCCAGGTGAGCCACCAGGGACTCCTCTATCGGGGGTGCACTGGCAAGACCCAGAGCCTCCATTCCCGCGACATCCAAGAGTCGGGACAATGGCAGCATGATTTTTTTCATTCATTCACCCTTTATTTATACAGGCTAGCCTCGTTGAGCCACGGGGACTCATTCACAAGAGGGACCTGTCTCACTCACTCACACCTAGGGTCAATTTAGAGTTACCAATCAGCCTAACATGCATGTTTTTGGACTGTGGGAGGAAACCGGAGCACCCGGAGAAAACCCACGCATGCACAGAGAGAACATGCAAACTCCATCCAGAAAGGTCCCCGGACCGGGATTTGATCCAGGGACCTGCTATCTGAGAGGCAGCAGCTCTACCAGTTGTGCCACTGTGTTGCCCTGTGCTGATGGGAGCCCTGGGTTCCACCCAGGAGCGTTTGAGTTCCATGAGAAAGTCCAGAAATATTGACATTTTTTGCGACGTTGTCGGTTGCTTCGCGTAGAAGTAGCTTCCCGCCAGCCTCGTAGCCTGTTGGCGAGGCATGGGGTCTGGCCACGTGACCTGCAAGGCATCAGCGGCCCTATGGCACAGGTCGAACAGAGCAGGTACCGACAAGTCCGGTTCCGGAAGGTTCTGCGCCAAGTTCTGGGAGGAATGAATAGTTTCTCCCTTGTCACCGTATTCGGCGTCTATGTCGGACACTTCTGGCGTCGAGTCCTCGACGGCAAGTGAGGAGTCCGACGCATTGTCCTCCCCGACTCGGCCACTGCACTCCAAGTCCACGTTTTTGGGCTCCGGCTCTGGAGCAAGCAGGTTAGTGCAACGTGCGACCTTCATCACCGCAGTCCTTGCCACAGATTTGGCCAACGTGTCCGTGCGGCGTTTCCTCACTGTGGCCGTCATTCGACGACAGTGGGGGCAGGAGTCGGGGTATTCCAGCGCTTTCCTCGCGTGCAGGATCCCTAGGCAGACAGGACAGGCTTCGTCGATGTCCGTCGCCGAGAGGGAGTAGCCACATCCGCTGGGGCATGGGCGCGAGCGAGGACTCGTCATCCTGGTTTTCTTCCTCTTTGTCCTCCGCTTTCCCTTCTCGGGACCCATGTCCGGAGACGAGAAGAGTAGACGTTGGTCCTAGTTTCCTTTTGTTCAAAGCCGTCTTCTCCGTCGTCTTGCTTTCGCTGGTAGACTGCTAGAGATTAGCAGAAGGTTGTGACGCAGTTAGCATCGTCGATCGAAGCTGCGGAAGAGAAGAAAAACTTTGGGTAAATAGAAAAATGCTGGACTAGCTTTCGCCAGCCCAGCAGTGTGCAGGAAAATTTTCTCTGTACGCTCAGTGTAGGGAGCAAGCTCACCTCAATCAAGCGACACGACAACAGAGAAGTCCCGCGATGTTCAGGTGTTTCAGCGAGGTGAAGGGCAAAAAAGAGAAAGATGGAGGGGCGTCAGTCGCTTAAGTACCGGAAGGGCTGTACCTCTGACACGGGGCGACGTCCCCTGCCGTAAAAGGCATGAATGTATTCCTTCAGGTAATCGCGCGGGGGCGCAATTCCCATAGCAAGTATGTTGCACTGAGAGACCACACTGAAAGGGAACAAACTGGTATGGATTATAAGACAACATAAAAATACTTATTACAGTGGTTTATTAGATAAAAGTAAAAAAGACATCAAGACTACATGACGTGTAATGAATGATGTTTTGAAAAGTAAAGTAAAGACTGGAGTATCACAATGTTTTGTTAAGGATGATAATGAAATCTATGAGCAAAGTGAAATTGTCAGTCAATTTAATGATTATTTTGTTAACTCCGGCCAAAGTCTTGCAGCTAGCATACCTGATGTACAGGGGAGTGTAACTCATGCAGTTAATGGTTGCACTGACAATTTAGTTATTGATGGAACTGACAAAAATGAAATAATGAACATGGTTAAGAAAACTTTCAAACAAAAAAATATAAGGACTGATTAGACATGCATATGACTCTTGTGAAGGAAATAATGTACCATATCATGTTATTGAGCTTTTTACTTATATATGTAATTTGTCATTCTCAACAGGGATATTCCTTGAGGGTATGAAAATTGCAAAGGTAATTCAACCCTATAAAAATTGTGAAAAATGTAAGTTTGATAA
>JBBPBX010029583.1:11653-21983 GCA_038048925.1 Garcialebias charrua
ATACCCTGATGCATGCTCAATAATCCAGGTAGAAAAATCTAAAAAAGCTAAGTCTGGTCCTCTGGACATTCAAAAAAAACAAAACAAAACAAAGCAAAAAAAATTGTAGAAACGTTTCGTCTTTCGTCCGAAAGACTTCCTCAGTCTGAGGTGCTGGGTTCAGCTCAGTCTTATAAATAGCACCCTCTCACAGTGTTACACAACCAGTTGGCTGATGACAGCCGAAACCAGCTGCTCACATGATCAAGGAGGACCATCAGCCCAACGATGGATCGTTAGCACCCTGATGGTTTCTACATTTTTTATGCTTTGTTTTTTTTGAATGTCCAGAGGACCAGACTTAGCTTTTTAAGCTCATTTTAGTTTTTTCTGCTTTCACCTGGTAGTTTAAGCTTCTTCTTGCCTTTTCAGCTACTTTCAGCTATTTTTTTTAGCTAATTTCAGATTTTTTTTTGTTGTTGCTAATTTTCTTTATTTTTCTGGTAATTTTTGTTTATTCAAACCCAATTCAGCAAATATGGGTTCTTTCTTCTGCTAACTTACGCTTGTTCTTCCATTTCAGCTACATTCCAGCATGTTTTTAGCTAATTTCAGCTGTTTTTCAGCAAGTTCTTCTGCAATAAGCATTCACGCTGCATTTTCACAGGAAATGCACTTTCTCTAGCTGTATTTGTGTCGGGTTCGTCGTAATGACAGCGGACAATCATGAAAATGTCTGTTGAGTCTGTTTCGTAGCTAAATATCTAACAAATCACTGGGCAGATTGTAAAGAGAACCCTTGATGAACAAACAGCCCTGTTCTATACCACAGCCAGTTTCAAAGAGCTGGATTTCGGTGTGGTAGTAGTTGAGGGTCCTCCCCAACATGTGGTCTGAGGGTTAGCAGTTTGTGTGGTACCTCTGCCGTCAGTGGTGTATCCAGGACCCAGGGGGCACATCTTCTTGTAGTGGGTGGTTCCTGGCAGGGGGCACAGCTCACAGCTGGTGCCCCAGCCTCGGCCCCCGTCACAGCAGCACTCGGACTTGGTCACCAGGTTCCTGTTGCTGGAACTCATCTGGCACAGTGTGGTCAGAACCTCAGTGAAACAGAAGCCTTCACGGTTATCTGAGGGCGAGAGGGACAGAAACGTGAAACAGACGATCGCACCCAGACAGGACGGGGCCTCCGATAGCAAACCTGAGAAAATAAGCCACACGTCTGTCTGTGAGGAAGACGATAAGCTTTAAACGGCCCTCTGAAGGTTTTCTCACCAGCCGAGGAAAGATTTCCTCCAACTCTCCTCATCACAGCCGAATGTGGAGACTTAGACCAGAAAAAACTTTAGACGTTCGTTAAACTAGACTTTGGTAAAGTAAGGCCAATAAAAACACAGGAAATGTGCTAAAACTAGAACTGAAGCGTTCAAGGTACAGCAAGTGAAACACAAGCGAAACACCAACAACAGCTGAAGAGTAGCTAAATAGAAGCTGAAGCTCTGAACGCACCGAGACATTCTGTCTGAGTGGGGTTGGCGACGTATCCGTGGTCACATCTGCAGCGGAAACTCCCCACGGTGTTCTCACATCGGCCGTTCTTACAGACGCCCGGCTTGGCCGAGCACTCGTTCAGATCTGACAAAGAAAAACATTTCATCACTCATTATTATTATTATTATTACTGTATTGTTGTTATTATTATTATTAGTCACAATTAAAAGCATTTAAAGTTAAAGTTCTTTAACCCTCACATGATCCTTTCACTTTATGAAAATGAGTTTTATTTTATTCAACGGCTTGAAAAATATGTTTGTTCTCATTGAGCTATTCGGTCTCTTAGAGCTACTTCAGCTTGAAATAAATATATGAAATTTAAATTACGTTACATTTAAATTCAATTTAAAGTAATTTAATTATCTGTTCCCGTCAAACCCAGAAGGTTGAAATAGATGGCCGCTTGTCCTGAGACTGGTTTTGCTAAAGGTTTCTTCCTCATGAGAGTTTTTTCTTTCCACTGTCGCCTTTGTGCTTGCTCAAGATGAAAGTTCTGTGATGGAGTTAAATTCAAAGCCGTCTGCTCCTCAGATAAATAATGTTAAATTATTATTTTTTATATAGAAATGTTTCTGTTCAGTGCCCTGAGACGACTTCTGTTGTGACTTGGTGCTATGAATTGAATTATTACATTTGAGCTCCTTAGATGGCTTCAGTTTCATAAAAGTGACAACATATTTTTCTTTTAGTAATTTCTTTTAAGGTATTTTTCAGTCTTGGAAAAGTATTTTTGACTTTAAAATAAATAAATAATAATAATCCAGTCCAGAATTTGGGCAAGACCATCCAGCCCACTGGATCGTCCAGAACCTGTTGCTGAAAATGACACCTTGTTTTCAGGTCAAACATCCACGAGTCGGGTCGGTGTCTGACATGGAGGTTTTTATACTCTTTAATTTATCTGTTTTTTATTCATTTTTTATATGTTTATATGTTTATATGTGCACAACACCAGAGTGTGATCAGTTTTTTAATGTTCTCGACCCGGCTGACCACAGGGCTGCTGCAGTCCGGTCCATCCAACGACAGTACCATGTTGTGGGTCGAGCCAACAGAACTCAGCCCTGGAGCGGCTGATTCTTCAACCTGTGTGCACGTGACTCTGCTGTTTTGTACCACATGTTTACTCGTGCACAACTCAAATGTGTTTTTGCTCTTTACATCTAAAGATGTTTGGTTGGACGAGATGAAATGATGGTGATTTTTACAGTGGTGGGCTGTAGAAGTGGGCTAATGTAAAAATTCAAAGTGAAGAGATAGAGGTAAAATAAACAACATTACTATTTTATGATATGATCAATGAATGCATTTATAAAGGATTTCAATGTGGTCGAGCTCCCCTGATCACCACTAGAGGGCAGCAACGTTACTATGGTTACAGGAACATCAGGAACTACTTTGGCAATAAAATATATATAGAATGATTTTTAGGCTGTCAGGAAGTCTTGTTTATTGACATCAATGATAAATTAATAAAATTAAAAAAATGATGATTTTCCCCAGCGTTTACCCTCTGAGGGTGAAGTGAGTTCATACATTCTACACAGCTAATATGAGCTGAAGCTTTTACGAACATAAGAATGAACAAGCTTAAAGCTTCAGTCTGTAAGTTTTCTAAAAATATATTTTTAACATATTTCTTCACTCTGTCACTATCTCCTGACAGACTGATGTTAGACAAAGTAATCTCTGAAAAAAACTATAGTCCCCTTGCTTCTCCAGGTGTTACTAAAAGCATTTCTAAAAACCCACAGTGACCCGCCGTTAACCAGCCAATAAAAACAGAGTTTTTAACCAGCCAATAAAAACAGTTTTTAACCAGCCAATAAAAACAGTGTTTTTAACCAGCCAATAAAAACAGTTTTTAACCAGCCAATAAAAACAGTTTTTAACCAGCCAATAAAAACAGTGTTTTTAACCAGCCAATAAAAACAGAGTTTTTAACCAGGCAATAAAAACAGAGTTTTTAAAGCTCCCCTGACATGATCTTTCAACTTTCCAAAAAATGGCACAACATATATAAATATTAAGATTGACCTCTGACCGTTTTTGCTAAAATAATGTTAAATGAATGAAAATTCCTCCCAAAAACAGTTTAAAATTAGCGCCATTTTTTTAACACGATAAATAGGGATTTCGCCGTCGCAGGATGATGACGTCATAACAAGAGACGTCTCTACTGCGCAGCTTGAAAACAATGGAGGAGCTACAAACTCGATCCGTCCAATTTAGCCATTTAAAAGTTAATATTTTAGCGGATTGTCTGCAGAGAAGCCAAAGTTATTTCCAGTAAACAGCAGGTTATAATTTTTTTTCAGCTCCTGCTGGTTTTTGGAGACTTTTCACTTCAGGACGTGAGCAGCTCTGTGAGGACTTACAGCATAGTTTCCACAGCACTGAAATGGTAATATATTAGTTAATGGTTCTAATAATTATTCAACATTAATTTATAGTTTAAAAAATTAGTCCCTTTTAAAATATCTGTTAAATATATTATTCTTTTATTTTATTAGGCCCGAAGCAGCGAAGCGCTGCAAGGACCTATTGTAATTGTAGTGTTTATTATTATTATTATTTTTTTTATTTTTATTCTAGTCCCTCTTTAAGTGGCCTTTTGGGGGCTTTATCATATACGAAAACTCACCAAATTTGGCGGACTCGTCAGGACTGGTGAAAAATTACGTATTTTGGGGGCGTGGCAAAAATCGCCACAGAAACGGCTCAAGAGCGCCCCCTAGAAATTTTCAAAATACCCTCCGCATTGACCTTAGTTTGACGTAGAATCACAAAATTTGGTACACTTGTCCAACTCACCAAGAAGCACAGAAAACCCTCTGGCACCAACGTTGTACAATAAATGGTAAGGCGGCCATTTTGGATCGATGACCAAATTTTTACACCTTTTTGGCCGTTTACAGCCTCCGCATTTGAACGAACTCCTCCTAGGGATTTCGCTCGATTTGGTTCAAACTTGGCCAGTTTCTTCATAAGGCACGGGGGACCAAACGATATCAAAATTGTGCGTTTTCATGAATGCTAAAGGGGCGGGGCCAGACCTCAAAGTTGGACATCTCGCCATGGAAAACGAAACGCTTACAGCTCTTACACGAAAAGAGTCTAATACATCAAACCTTCAGTGATTGACGCACATCCGGTCCCCTGCAATACTGAATGGTCAAATCATGACATCACTTAAGCCACGCCCCCTGACAACAGGAAGTGTAAAGTTTTACTTTGAAAGGTCCATATCGGACCCGTGTTACCTAATCAGCGTGGCATTGTGTCCAGTGACCGAAGACATGTTGGTGTAACACGCTTTCCAATACTGTTCGTTTTGGGTGAAGCAAGTGGGCGTGGCGACGTGGCGAAGTAAGACATAACGCCGTCACCATACGTTTGGATCTAAAATCCACAGATTTGATCCGAGGAGTACCAAAATCAGTATGATTGATCATTGCCCACCCCTTGAACAGGAATTTATGCTAATTAGCAAATCGCTACAGAAACGGCTCAAGAGCGCCCCCTACAAATTTTCAAAATACCCTCCGCATTGACCTTAGTTTGACGTAGAATCATGAAATTTGGTACACTTGTCCAACTCACCAAGATGCACAGAAAACCCTCTGGCACCAATGTTGTACGATAAATGGTAAGGCGGCCATTTTGGAACGATGACCAAATTTTCACCCCTTTTTGGCCGTTTACAGCCTCCGCATTTGAACGAACTCCTCCTATGAATTTCGCTCGATTTGGTTCAAACTTGGCCAGTTTCTTCATAAGGCACGGGGGAACAAACAATATCAAAATTGTGCGTTTTCATGAATGCTGAAGGGGCGGGGCCAGACGTCAAAGTTGGACATCTCGCCATGAAAAACGAAACGCTTACAGCTCTTACACGAAAACTGTCTAATACATCAAACCTTCAGTGATTGACCCACATCCGGTCCCCTGCAAAACTGTATGGTCAAATCATGACATCACTTAAGCCACGCCCCCTGACAACAGGAAGTGTAAAGTTTTACGTTGAACGGTCCATATCGGACCCCTGTTACCTAATCAGCGTGACATTGTATCCAGTCACCGAAGACATGTTGGTGTAACAAGCTTTCCAGCACTGTTCGTTTTGGGTGGAGCAAGTGGGCGTGGTGACGTGGCGAAGTAAGACGTAACGCCGTCACCATACGTTTGGTTCTAAACTCCACAGATTTGATCTGAGGAGTACCAAAATCATTATGATCGATCATTACCCACCCCTTGAACAGGTGTTTATGCTAATTAGCAAATAGCCTCCATAGCGCCCCCTAGATTATTCAAACTGTTGTATCTCAGTGATACATCATCCGATCTGAACCAGATTTATTGTGCATCATCAGTGAGCCCTTGTGGACACATTGATATGGTGGGCTAACATTTGACTCAAGTGCGCCCCCTAGATTATTCAAACTGTTATATCTCAGTGATACATCATCCGATCTGAACCAGATTTATTGTGCATCATCAGTGAGCCCTTGTGGACACATTGATATGGTGGGCTAACATTTGACTCAAGTGCGCCCCCTACATTATTTCTATAGTTATATCTCAGTGATACATCATCCGATCTGAACCAGATTTATTGTGCATCATCAGTGAGCCCTTGTGGACACATTGATATGGTGGGCTAACATATGACTCCAGAGCGCCCCCTAGATTATTCAAACTGTTATATCTCAGTGATACATCATCCGATCTGAACCAGATTTATTGTGCATCATCAGTGAGCCCTTGTGGACACATTGATATGGTGGGCTAACATTTGACTCAAGTGCGCCCCCTACATTACTTCTATAGTTATATCTCAGTGATACATCATCCGATCTGAACCAGATTTATTGTGCATCATCAGTGAGCCCTTGTGGACACATTGATATGGTGGGCTAACATTTGACTCAAGTGCGCCCCCTACATTATTTCTATAGTTATATCTCAGTGATACATCATCCGATCTGAACCAGATTTATTGTGCATCATCAGTGAGCCCTTGTGGACACATTGATATGGTGGGCTAACATTTGACTCAAGTGCGCCCCCTACATTATTTCTATAGTTATATCTCAGTGATACATCATCCGATCTGAACCAGATTTATTGTGTATCATCAGTGAGACCTTGTGGACACATTGATATTGTGGTTTAACATATAACTCCATAGCGCCCCCTAGATTATTCAAACTGTTATATCTCAGTGAGACATCATCCGATCTGAACCAGATTTATTGTGTGTGCACCCCTGGTGCGGAGTAGACACGAGAGACTTCGAAATGGCGACCGAGCGGACGAGCTGGAGCTCGCGCGGTCGCCTCAATAAGGTCCGAGCGGCGCTACGCTGCGAGGGCCTCAATGCTGCTTGCAGCTTTAATTTTGTTTGTGTTTTCAGGTTTCCAGGTCTCCAGTCCATCACCTGAGGCTCTTCCTGAACCACTAGTACAACCCAGACTTTCACATCACAGCAGGTAAGATTGCATCAACGAAAAGAATAGTACTCAACAATATTCTTTGATGTAAATCTGTTGATTTTCTGTGGTTCTGATGAGGGAAGTGACAAAGTGGATGCAGCATTCAGCCCATAATGGACCCAGATGTCCCCTGCGTCCAGACCTACAACACCTGGACATCCATGAGCGTGGCGGAGCGAGGATTCACAGAAATGTCTTCACCTGAAGAGTGGACCGAGGTGGAGGAGAACAAACCTTGATATTGTTCAACAACAGATGGAGACATCTTCAGGATCTGTAGAACATCAGGACTGCTGCAGAAAGCTACGTTTGTGCATCAAGACATTAAAATATGCAGAAATACTACAACTGGCCAGAGCATTGAGATGAAAATGAATCAATGAATTTAATATTTTTTCTGACTGTTCAAATGAACATATTGTTTGAAAAAAAAAGGATAACAATGAACCAAGTGTTTCTGTAGTTATGTGTAAATAAAGTTACAGTAGTACACTATATTATCTGTTAGTGTTGAGTTATTCTTTGTGAGAATATTTGTGTATCTGTTTTAATTTCATTCGTGCATCTACAACTCACAGCTCATACTTTAGTAAAAACAAAATTGGTGAATGTTGAAAAAAACATTTTATTAAAATAAAACCATCCCATATTATCAAATAAATGAAAACCTCTGGGGAAACATTAATATGAACAGATTATCAAAAAAAATTGAGTTTAAAAAATGCAAGTGGTGTTTGACTTCATCAGCTCTGTAAAAATGACTCCAACACCTCCTCGTCCACCCTCCTGTCCAGGTGTTGTAGGTCTGGACGCAGGGGACATCGGTCTAGTTTCTCCTCATCCTGCTGCTTGTACTTCTTCAGACTCCACCACCTCCTCGCTCCTCCACGCTCATGGATGTCCAGGTGTTGTAGGTCTGGACGCAGGGGACATCTGGGTCCATTATGGGCTGAATGCTGCATCCACTTTGTCACTTCCCTCATCAGAACCACAGAAAATCAACAGATTTACATCAAAGAATATTGTTGAGTACTATTCTTTTCGTTGATGCAATCTTACCTGCTGTGATGTGAAAGTCTGGGTTGTACTAGTGGTTCAGGAAGAGCCTCAGGTGATGGACTGGAGACCTGGAAACCTGAAAACACAAACAAAATAAAATAAAAGAATAATATATTTAACAGATATTTTAAAAGGGACTAATTTTTTAAACTATAAATTAATGTTGAATAATTATTAGAACCATTAACTAATATATTACCATTTCAGTGCTGTGGAAACTATGCTGTAAGTCCTCACAGAGCTGCTCACGTCCTGAAGTGAAAAGTCTCCAAAAACCAGCAGGAGCTGAAAAAAAATTATAACCTGCTGTTTACTGGAAATAACTTTGGCTTCTCTGCAGACAATCCGCTAAAATATTAACTTTTAAATGGCTAAATTGGACGGATCGAGTTTGTAGCTCCTCCATTGTTTTCAAGCTGCGCAGTAGAGACGTCTCTTGTTATGACGTCATCATCCTGCGACGGCGAAATCCCTATTTATCGTGTTAAAAAAATGGCGCTAATTTTAAACTGTTTTTGGGAGGAATTTTCATTCATTTAACATTATTTTAGCAAAAACGGTCAGAGGTCAATCTTAATATTTATATATGTTGTGCCATTTTTTGGAAAGTTGAAAGATCATGTCAGGGGAGCTTTAACCAGCCAATACAAACAGTTTTTTACCAGCCAATAAAAAGAGCTTCTCACGCTCCTGACCCACGCCCCCGCCTGCAGCCTCAGCGGCCACGCACGTTCTCGTTCAAAAGATTGCAAAGCGATGCAAAACTGTTTTGTATGTGACACAAATGTATTAAATTCCCCTTCTTCATCCCTGATCTGGACTTTTCTTTTGTTTTTTTTGCCAAAAGTCAAGTGATCACTTCCTCCTCCGCTGACTCCATGACTGAAATTATGAGGAAATGAATGAATTTGTCACGAGCGAATTAAACTCGGGTTCAACGTGGCTGCGCGAGGCTCAGCAGATTTCCTGGTGTTCTGGTGTACTGGACCAGCGCTCCATGTTTTTATTTTATTTTTTACAACGTTTTATTAACATATAAACACAGAATTTCGCAGCGGCTGCGACAGGACATGCAGTGGAGGCGGAGCTAAGTAGGCTGAGCTGAATTTCAGCGAGAGCAAGGGGGAGGGACCAGAATGCTTTCCCTGTTGAAAATTTTTCTAAGTCCTGCGTTCTACAGAAACTTACAGACTGCACCTTTAAGGACTTTACTGCATCCAGATAATTGGATAATTCAAACAGTGTTTCACTCCCTGCAGCGTGTTTTAATGCCTCAGACATACCTGGGAAACGTTTAGAGTATAATGAAGGGTTTGGATAACCTGCCGATTATAAAACGTGTTCCCTTTTTATTTTATTTGTTGCTTGTTCAGACGCTTAAAGACTTCTCTCTGAGCTTGTACCGTCAACAGGAACTCATTTAACATCAATAACCTGAAGGGCGATGGTTAAAAATGATACACGTAGAAGAACAGCTGCTTTCGATCTGCAGACACAACCGGAGGAAAGTTTGTCTGAGCGATTCGTTACCCATGCATCCATCGCCACCGGGCTGCCGGGTGTATCCAGGCGAGCAGATGCACATGTAGGTACCGATCAGGTTCTTGCAGGTCATTCCCCGGCTGGCGCAGTCATCGATGCCGTCTTCACACTCGTTCTGGTCTGAAAGGGGACAAATGTTTTTTTTTTTTTTTACAGAACAGTTCCATGAAGAGTGGAACACCAACACTCGTCCTCAAAAAGTTTATTCAAACCGCCCACCGTCCCACGCCGAGCTCTTCTGGACCCGCAGGTCTGTTTGGATCTTCACTGTAAACAGTGATGCTACAGACGGGTTCCTCCTGTCTCTGAGTGCCCGTCCAAATACGCCCGTTGCCATGGCGCCCGGGATCCAAACAGAGCGGGCCTGGACTGTTTTATGTTCCTCGCAGACAGAGAGCCCTTCAGGATCGCTCAGATAACGACTTATGTAACTTTATGGACGGGGCCCAAACGCCTGAGGAACTTTGTTTATTCTCTTCCCCGTAAACGGACCGGGTCTGAGAGAGCTCCGAGTGCGGGTGAGTCCTCCCCCTGACGTACCTTTGCACATCCTTCTGTCCTCGCGCAGCACGTAGCCCGTGGGACATTTGCACTCGTACGAGCCCACCACGTTAACGCAGCGGAAGGCGCACAGCAAAGGATTCTGGGAGCACTCGTTGATGTCTGGAGAAAGAACGAAGAATAAATCACAAAATAAAACTCAA
>JBBPBX010029583.1:22851-35787 GCA_038048925.1 Garcialebias charrua
TTTTATTCATTTATTCATTTTATAATAATGAGATACAACATTTAACATATATGTAATTGGAAAAATATATAATATAAAATGAAAGGTAGCAGATGAAGAAAATATCTTATTAAATCTGCTCCTTATTTATTTAATAACAATTCAAACAAAATTTTCTATAATAACCAAACAAGTAAATAACTCATTCAATTTTCAATTCACATATATTACTCATTAAAATACATTCATTTATATTTTTTTAACAATTCGATTTTAACCAGTTTTTTAAACACAGGTATTGATTTGGCTTCCTTAACATCTGTCTTTAAGTTATTCCATAATCCAACTCCCTGAATTACGGTAGTCCTTCCCTTCAAACTAGTTCTAAACTGCGGTTTTACAAATACATCTTTCCCCTTGAGATTGTAGCAGCTTGATCTTTTCACAAAATACATTTGGATATTTGACGGTGTGTATTTTTTTGAGCTCTATACATAAGTGACAAAACGTTATAATCCACCAAATCATAGAACTTCAGCAATTTAATTTGATAAAATAATTCACTTGATGGGTGACAGTACAGAACACAGCCCCATTTTTACTGAGGATGTACCGTACACGTACAGCGGGGCAAAAAGTGTGTGTGCTAAGTGAGTGTGGTTCTGCAGCCATACGTGGCAGGACGCGTACTCGGTACTCACCCTCTCCTTTGCCGGGGCAGATCTCACAGGGCCTTCCCCAGCCCTGGCCTGGCATCATGGTGCAGCAGCACTCCGCCTTGGACGTGTTCTGGCCCTTGGGAGCGAGGCAGCGCCCGTTTTCAAACTTGGTGTAGCAGTAGCTGACGCGGATGTCTGAGGGCAGCGATTCAGACAGAGGATACATTCAACACAAAACTGACGAGGAGAACTTCAGATTCCTCAAAACACAAGTTATGAGCCTGGAGAACTGCTCCGACATAAAACGTGATCGTTTATGAAACGCTGAGCTGAACCAGAGTCTGACTGACAGAGATGGGTGGGTGAACAGCTGTCTGCATTTCCTTTGTTGACTGAACTCTAAACATTTTTAAAAATATTTCCTCTCAGGATACTTACAGAGTCTCAAACCCTTCTCAGTTTTGTCACTGAAGGCTTGAAAACGTCTCAGTTTTGTTTTGTTCTGACCAAAAACATCCGAGGATATAATGCCAAAGGTCCAGGTCTAAACCCCGCTGATAAAGTGAACTTCAGCTGATTCAGTCCTAAACGTGGGAGCGGGTACAGTGTGGGCAATAAAATAATGTGCAGGGCCCAGAGTACAGTTCCACAAGTCGTGCACACAAAAAAAACCTCACGACTTTCAGAAACTGTAGCACAAAATGCAGCCACAGCACGTTTTGATTCCATAACGTTATTCAGTGGAGTGAGGTTTGAAGACATTTTTTAAATCAGCTCCAACAAAGCCTTTCAGTCCGATTGAAGGACCTGGACCTGAACCACTGCAGCTCCTCCTTTCAGCCATTTTCATCCATCCTGTTGTGTTTCGGATCATTTGCATCAGCCAGAGAGCTCCGTTCTGGACGGCTGGTCATCTGCAAGTGATCCGACTCACTGTCGCGCAGCGTGAACCGGCTGAACCCAGGCTCCGTTATGAAGCCGCTTCAGACCAACTGAACAGCTGAAGTTTTGCACGTAAACGATCATTTGGAAATAATCCCACTGAACGTAGATTCTGGACCAGTTTCACCTCAGAGTCATTGAATCACGAAGCTTCACAGCAGGAGTTAAATCCAAGCACAGCTCCTGCATGTCAGCGTCTTTATTCAAAATGAACGATGCGTTGTTGAACACGTGAAGCAGTAAATTACAGACGTCTGACGAACGTGTTCATAGGTCAGTGTAATATTTTACACCCGATGATCCCCTGAACAGTTCAAACCTTCCTAAGGGTGTCCTGTGGTATCAGGCCCAGATTGATAGCAGAACCTCTCTGTCTGTGGATTAGGTTTGTTTTTCCAGCACATTCCACATACGCTGTCACACGCTGAGATTTAGAGACGCTAAAGGTTGAGTCGAAGCTCTGCCTTGTTCTCTCCCCCCACAGAAACACTCCTGAACTGGTTGCACATGGTGGTGCAGTGGTCAGAGCTGCCGCCTCTCAGTGAGAAGGTCACCGGCTTGCCTCCCGGCCTGGGGCTTTTCGCTCGTGGGTTTTCTCCCGAAGACTAAAAACAGGCCAGTCGCGATGAACAATAAATCAATTATGTAATCGCATGATAAATGAAAATTATCGACCTCGTTTTCATTTATCGGCTTTATCATTTCTTCGTGTCTCTCTCTTTCTATTGAAGACACTGGATGACAAAAGACTCAACTCCGGTGCTCTTCAGTCACCCCTCCCTTTCACTTTTCTCTTTAAAATCTGTTTAACTGTCCAAAATCACTTTTTTGGATTGTTAAAAGAAGCTAAGCTGAGAAGCTAAGCTGAGAAGCTAAGCTACGAGCTAACAGGCCGACCTTAGGAAAACACCTCCGTCTTGTCAAGGCTCCAAAAATTCATGGTTGAAACCTGTGCCTTCATGTAAAATGTTGTTTTTCTCTGAAAAAAGAAGCTGAGAAATTGTTTAATGATTTTTTAAATTAAAAGCTTAGTGTGACAAATACTATGCTTAAGAGCTCAAACCGCACTGAGCGTCCGCCATTTTGAGAACCGAACGAGAGACAGCCCATGTCACGTCCAGGTCCCATTTTCTTAAAAGACACGCTGCTCACTCCCTCACTGTCCATCATGTGGTTCAAACCGTCTTGTAATGCCATCCAATGGTCAAAAAAGGCACTACACAGAATAATTTACCAATATTTCTCCTTAACTTTGACAATACAGGTAGTCCTCGACTTACGGCGGTCTCGGTTTACGGTAATCCGACTTTACGAACGCATCATATTGATAAAAATATGAAAGAAAAAAATTATGTGTTTAAATGTTCTTGATTTCATGTGTACAGCACTTTGTTGCAGCTGTGGTTGTTTTAAATGGCTTTATAAATAAAGTATTATTATTATTATTATTTTTTTTTAAGCCGATTTACGAAGTTTGCGACAGTTTCCACCAGTTTTCGGCAGTCAGTTTTCGGCAGTGCCCGCCAGTTTAGCCAGTTAGCTCCGGCCCTGACAGCCGGCTTCGGACGGACCGTGTCCGATCAGAGGTTGCTGCGCTCGGATACATGAGCTGGGAGCTGAACGGCGGTTTTGCGGAGGGACGGATGGACGAAGGAAAACGACGCTGTGGACCGCGTGAAGCAGCAGACAGCAAGCTGGACCGGAGGAGCAACGAGCTAACATTCTAACAAGCCTAGCTGTAGGATGGATGGGTGGATGCTAACGCCCCACCGGGGACACGGAGCCGACGGGCGGCGGAGCTCGCCTCGATGTCCGCTTGGCAGCCTCAGATGTTTGATGGACACCGAGCTAACATGATAAAATGTGGAGAAACAGCTGCGGCAGCCATTTGGAGGGGCTAACATGCTAACGCGCGCAGCCTTTTGGATGGACACCGCGGAGAAACGGCTTCCAGTAAGTTATTCACTCTTTTTCCCTTCATTATGTATGGAGTTACATGGGCGTAGCCAGGATTTTATGAGGGGCGGTTCGTTTAAAGGAAAAGTGGACATTGAAAGAGCAACGCGCCTCGGTGGTTCACTGCAAGCGCGTCCGGTTGCCACTCCAAACATTTTCTCTACTCGGGTTTGATCCTCACTTGGTTGAACCTATTTTACGTTTGTCTTTTTATTGGATTTAAAAAAAGGAGTTTGTGTTAACCACAAGCATATTAACTCCTTTTTTTATCCAATAAAAGACAAACGTAAAATAGGTTCAACCAAGTGAGGATCGAACCCGAGTCGAGATAAGGTTTGGAGCGGCAACCCGACGCGCTCCCAGTGAACCACCGAGGCGTGCTGCTTTTTCCAGGTCAAAATTTCCTTTAAAGGAACCGCCCCTCATAAAATCCCTAGGCGGGACTTCATAGGCAAAGTGGGCGGTTCGTTCGAACCGAGCGAACCCCCCCTGCCTACGCGCATGAGTTAACAAGCTACCAGTCCTTCCTGTAAACATTTTGGACCGCGTGAAGCAGCATGAAGCTGCAGAGCTCGGACGTGCAACGAGCTAACATGCTAAAAGACGGAGACAGCCTTGACCAGCTCAAAGTAAGAAATTATCATTTTATTTTGGCTCCAAATGTACTGTATGTGTTTTTGGATAATTATGTAGGGTACTGTGTTAGGATAGGCGAAGTGCTTGGTAACTGTACAGTACCGTACATGTACGTGTATAAGTGGCGGCTCGTGTGTTTTCCAACTTACGGCAATTTTCGTGTTACGAACGGGCGTAAGAACGGAACTCGTTCGTAAGTCGGGGATCACCTGTAATTACTACATATTGTCAAATTTCAAACAATATTATCGTTTATCACAATAATTTCTGAGACAATTAATTGCCCAGCAAAATTTATTATCCTGACAGGCCTAACTAAAAACCTCCATGTTACGTTCAGTGAAACACTAAATTGTCCCTAGGTGAGAGTATGAATGGTTGTTTATGTCATTTGTCTCGATGTGTCCCTGTGATGGACTGGAGACATGTCCAGGCTCCCCCCGCCTCTCTCACTGTGAATGCTGGAGTACCAGCGGCCCGCGACCCAGAACAGAGAAGCAGGTAAAGGAAATGGATGGAAAGAGGTCAATCCAATGGTTGATGCCTGTTGCCACAAAAGGTGCGCAACAATGTACAGTAACCTCCTGTGAGTGCGTTAGCAAAATATCTCATGAACAAGTGGAGGTGATTTAATGAAACTGTCAGAGAGTAAGGACTGGATGTAAATCTAAAACTGATGGATGCTCTGGAGTCAACCCCAACAGAACTCCTTTAAAGAATGTTTAGCCTTCAATGAATTATTTAAGAATTAATTTCAGATTTTTTTTTCCTGCAGTTTTTATTCTGAGGACAGAGACAAGTTCAGGATCTGACCTCAGATCTGTTTCGAGATCTCATGAAAGTAAATTCAGACTAAATGAAGACGGAACCTGCAGCAGATTCTCTGTCCTCAGCCAAACGGGTTCTTCGCCCCTCCTTGTGAAGAGAAATGAAAGAAGTCCTGAGACTGCAGAGCATCGTGAAATAAAACCAGCAAGGTTCCTGAGTGACCCGGTGAGGTCATCGCTTCAGTGTTTCACCGAGGACTCAGCGCCCCACCCAGCCCAGAAACACATGCAGCGCCTTCAGAGAAGCAAACGTGAGGAAATGGAAAACGGGTCAGTTCAGAACCAGCGGCGCTCAGAAAGATGTCCTCAGAAAGGTTTCAAACACCTGCCTACTGCATGGTGTCCACGTCCATGAAGCCTGACTCAAATCCCTCCACGGTGTGTCTCGTCACGTGCACTTGCACGTGCACTTACCCAAACATCTGCGTCCGGAGGCGGAGAGCTGGAAGCCCTCAGGGCACAGACAGGTGAAGCTTCCCTCGGTGTTGGAGCACGTCCCAAACGTGCAGATCTCAGGCGACTGGGAGCACTCGTCGATATCTGACACAGAACCAGACAGAACGTCACTCGTCAGAACCACGAAGGCCCGCTGGAGTCGGACCAGAACTGCAGGAATGATGTGTGTGACCACTTCATCCCACCCTGATAAAACAGGCTGGAATTCCTTCAGCGGATTAAAGGGCTTTTATCTGGAAAAGCCTTAAAGTGGAATCGAGCAGCTGCTACTCCTCCCGGCTTCCAGGAACCGAGCAGGAATGTCTGATGAACATCTCTTCATCAGATCCAACTGGATAAACACGCCAGGAGTTCTGGCTCAGGACCGCTCAAAGGCCCAGTTTCCACTCCGAGCGTCGTTAGACGGAGCTGGGATTGGAGCATCTGTGAGACCGTGAGCGAGTTGGACTCCAGAACCTGCTCTCTGCACTCAGACTCACCTCAGCCTGCAAACACGTCATCCTACAGAACCCGGAGCCACAAACACTCTGGAGCCTTTTGCTGCTTGTAGCTTTTACCTACTCTTTGGTTACTGTTAACTATTTTCTAGCCTTTTGCTGCTTGTAGCTTTTACCTACTCTTTGGTTACTGTTAACTATTTTCTAGCCTTTTGCTACATTTAGATTATAGCTACCCTTTTACTGTGTTCATCTAGATTTTTGATACTTTTACTTTTTTTGCTAGTCTTTTGTTACTAGTATCTAAAATAGCTAAGTCTGGTCCTCTGGACATTCAAAAAACAAAACAAAACAAAACAAAAAAGTAGAAACAAAGTCTTTCGGACGAAAGACGAAACGGTTCTACTGTTTTGTTTTGTTTTGTTTTTCGAATGTCCAGAGGACCAGACTTAACTTTTTTAGATTTTTCTACCTGGGTTATTGAGCATGCATCAGGGTATTTGTTACTAGTAGTTTTTACCTGCATTTTTGCTACTGTTAATAATAATAATAATAATAATGATGAATTTGATTTGTAACGTACTTTTCATTAACAAAAATCTCAAAGTGCTACAAAGTAGGGATGCACCGATCCACATTTCTCACTTCCGATCCGATACAGATACTTATTAACTCAGTATCGACCGATACCGATACTTTCCCGATCCGATACTGTTCAGGTATTTGACTCTGTATAATGAAACTTTTGCACCCAAACTATTCATTTTAACATTGTGTGAGATAAACCCAATGAAGACACTCTTAAGCCTTACAATAGGGAACCCCCCTATTGTAAGGCTTAAGAGTGTCTTCATTGGGTTTATCTCACACAATGTTAAAAAGGGCAGTCACAGATTGTGATTGAACACAAGTGCTCTTTGAAGCTGGATCGGAAAAGTATCGGCAGGTTTGATCCGATACCCGATACTTAAATAATGCTGGTATCGGATACCGATACCGATACTGGATCGGATCGGCCCCATCCCTACTACAAAGTGCAACTAACAAACTGTTAGCTTTTAACTACTCTTTAGTTACTGTTAACTTTTTGCTAGCCTTTTGCTACTTTTAGCTTATTCTAGCTTTTACTGTGTTAAGCTAGATTTTTTAAATACTTTTAGCTTTTGCTAGTCTTTTGTTACTAGTACTTTTTACCTAGCGTTTTGCTACTGTTAACTTTTACCTAGCCTTTTGCTACTTTTAGCTTATACAGTATATAACAAACTTCACTGCTTTTAGATAGCCTCCTGCTACTTTTACCTTGCATGTTGCTACTTTAAACTTTGAGCTCACATTTTGCTCCTTTTAGCTGGTGTTCTCCTTCTGTTAGCGTTAGCTGCTCATGCATAGCTTCTTCAGCAGACTCAGCTGTAATTCAGCTTCCTCACTGCCATTTGTCAGAAAATATTAAGTCTTTAGGTCTTTTCTAAACTCGTGTTCTTGTTTGTTCAAACACGGTGATGTTTATTGACTGTGATGCAGCTAAAACAGCCGAAAGCTGCTGTACCTTCACAGGTTTCCTCGTGGAGGTAGTAGCCAAGTGGGCAGATACACCTGTAGGTACCGTCCATGTTCAGACAGGTCCCTGCTCCACAGGTGCCTGGATTCACTGCACATTCGTTTATATCTGAGGGAAGAGGAGCAGAACGTCACGAAGCAGTGAGGTTTACATTTCCACAGACGCAGTGAAGGTAAACGCTCACCTGTACACACTCGACCGTCTAAGGCCAGCTCGTAGCCATCGTTGCACACACACCAGAAGCTGCCCAGTGAGTTCACACACTTCCCGTACCGACACAAGCCCCTCTGCGTTGCGCACTCGTCCACATCTGACGAAAAACACCACAAGCATCAATGGATGCAGCCTCTCGCTGACCTTTGGCCTTTGATCGGCGTGCACAAACAGGCGTTCGAACCTATGCAGTCCCCGTTGTGGGAGTTCTGGAAGCCGGGGTAGCACAGACAGTTGTAGGAGCCCACTGTGTTCTTGCAGGTGCCGTTCCCGCAGGGCTGCCTGTCGCACTCGTCCACGTCTGAAACCAGAGAGCAGCGCTCGGGTTCAGCTCGGACCGGACCCGCCGTCTCCTACGGAGCTGAACCTGTCGGGAACTCACCCACACACATGGACTGGTCCCGGGTGGTTTTGTACCCGTTGGAGCAGAGGCAGCGGTAACTTCCCACCGTGTCGATGCACTGACCCGGGTTGCAGATCCCGGGGTTCTCCGTGCACTCGTTACGATCTGAGAACCAACAAAACAAGCGACACCATCAGAAACCATTTGGACTCTTAACGGTTTTAATCGATTTCTAAAAACAATTTATTTATTTATTTTTAATCTTTTGACTGTCAGAACATTTTCTGATAGTAATCACGTTTGTCTGTCAAACCCAGTTCACCAATGATCTGTCTGTTTTGCTACTCTGATATCTTTGTTTTAATTTGTTTAAAAAATAAAATAAAATAAAAAATCTGTGCCGCCGTTTTGGTGTGGGGGATAAGCGTGCGGCACATGTCGAGGCTGAGCCTCTCTGCAGGCGTCGCGGGTTCGCGTCCCAGACCCGACGAGCTGTTTCTGCAGTGTCTCTCCCTTCTCTCTACCCATTTCGCCCTCTCCCTCTACAATAAAGGCCACTAGAGCCCAAAAATGTAAATAAATAAATGTAAAAATTTTTAAAAAATCTGTATTTCTCTCTTATGTTTGTCTATTGTTGATTGTTCAATGAAATTCTACTGTTGCTGTTGTCATCATTCTTTAGTTTGTAGACAGGTCTCTCTTGTAAATGAGTCCTCGAGGCTCAATGAGATTAAACTGCCTAAATAAAGGTTGAAAGAAAAAACATGCTCTGACTTTGTTCCAGTCGTTGTGTTTCTCAGACTGATGTTTCTACCTGTCCATCTATTCTGTCTGTTGCTCTTAATGTTTCCCTGCTGGACCTCCCACTCCTCAATGATGCTCCAGCTCCTCCTTGGAGAACCTCAAAAGAGTTCTGAGTCTGACACGGGGCCTCCTCCCAGTGGAACATGCCTGAAAATCTTCCAGGAGGCCTCCTGATCAGATGAACCTCCTCAGCTGACTCCTTTTGTTGCAGAGGAGCATCAGCTCTACTCCAAGCTCCCCCTGGATTGTGAGGGTTGGAACATAGACAGACCAGTAAATCCAGAGCTCAGCTTCTTCTTCATCACTACAGTTCGGAGCAACGCCCTCATTATTGCAGATGAGGCCTCAATGCGCCTGTCCATTTCCTGCTGCAGGCAACGACTGACTAAGCACAACTGGCCCTTCAGAACCTGTCCATGACCTGGGCCAGCCTGCACCGGGGGTCAAGCTTGACTTCATACTTGGGATGAAGACACAGCTCTTGGTTTGGATTTAACTGGACCTGACCGTCTAAAGAACGGATTCTCCATTCTTCTATAGAACCTGGATCCTTTTTTTATAATCCTCAAAATATCATTATGTGCCTGGAAGTTCTCCCAAAATGCTGCAACGATAAAAACTGAAAAGAAGAAAACAATATTTATTCTAAAGCTAAGAACCCCCATTACTATTAGTTTCAAAATAAAAGCCTGGAGGTTGTTCTGCTCTCCAAGCACAGTTGGAAGTTTTCTTCTCCGGAGTCTGGTTTGTTGTTAGAGGACCAGGAAGAAAAGAGGATGTTTATGTAACCTTTTCTTTATCAGTTCGGCCTCCCCTGACTGACAGCAGCTCCAGCGTCTCCCTGCGCCGCCTCCTTCACGTTACAAACAAAAACAAATGGTTTCAGTTCACTTCCTGTTATCACTGCTTGTTTCTAACCAGCTCCAGAGTCACGATCAGGACTGAGTCAGCCGTAAACACCAGAGATGGTTTATTTGAAGGAACAACTTTAATGGTCGTAACGTAGTTTGGCTCTTGAGTTGTGTTGCAGCTCTCAGAACGCTCATGTCCAAAGTTCACAAACTTGTAAAAGAAAGAGAAACAAGAACAGAGCAGACCATCACAGAGCCAGAAGCTGTGATGATGTCATGCTGGATCAAAGTGGCGCCGGCAGAACAAAACGTGCGCACAGCTCCGACTATAAAAACAGGACCGTTAAAAAGTTTTAAAATAATAAGGTCACGCAGATGTTGCCATGTTGTTTATGCTGCAGAGCATTGTGGGTAAATGACCGGCTGCTTCGGTGCATACGGTCAAATGTTTAATTTGAGTGTTTTACAGAGAGGAGAACGAGGAACGAGTCAGAATACAGCCGAAGATGATGAAGACAACGAGCAGGCTGCAGCTGAAGATGATGAAGACAACGAGTCAGGCTGCAGCCGAAGATGATGAAGACAACGAGTCAGGCTGCAGCCGAAGATGATGAAGACAACGAGTCAGGCTGCAGCCGAAGATGATGAAGACAACGAGTCAGGCTGCAGCTGAAGATGATGAAGACAACGAGTCAGGCTGCAGCCGAAGATGATGAAGACAACGAGTCAGGCTGCAGCCGAAGATGATGAAGACAACGAGTCAGGCTGCAGCCGAAGATGATGAAGACAACGAGTCAGGCTGCAGCTGAAGATGATGAAGACAACGAGTCAGGCTGCAGCCGAAGATGATGAAGACAACGAGTCAGGCTGCAGCCGAAGATGATGAAGACAACGAGTCAGGCTGCAGCCGAAGATGATGAAGACAACGAGTCAGGCTGCAGCCGAAGATGATGAAGACAACGAGTCAGGCTGCAGCCGAAGATGATGAAGACAACGAGTCAGGCTGCAGCTGAAGATGATGAAGACAACGAGTCAGGCTGCAGCCGAAGATGATGAAGACAACGAGTCAGGCTGCAGCTGAAGATGATGAAGACAACGAGTCAGGCTGCAGCTGAAGATGATGAAGACAACGAGTCAGGCTGCAGCTGAAGATGATGAAGACAACGAGTCAGGCTGCAGCTGAAGATGATGAAGACAACGAGTCAGGCTGCAGCTGAAGATGATGAAGACAACGAGTCAGGCTGCAGCTGAAGATGATGAAGACAACGAGTCAGGCTGCAGCTGAAGATGATGAAGACAACGAGTCAGACTGCAGCTGAAGATGATGAAGACAACGAGTCAGGCTGCAGCTGAAGATGATGAAGACAACGAGTCAGGCTGCAGCTGAAGATGATGAAGACAACGAGTCAGGCTGCAGCTGAAGATGATGAAGACAACGAGTCAGGCTGCAGCTGAAGATGATGAAGACAACGAGTCAGGCTGCAGCTGAAGATGATGAAGACAACGAGTCAGGCTGCAGCTGAAGATGATGAAGACAACGAGTCAGGCTGCAGCTGAAGATGATGAAGACAACGAGTCAGGCTGCAGCTGAAGATGATGAAGACAACGAGTCAGGCTGCAGCTGAAGATGATGAAGACAACGAGTCAGGCTGCAGCTGAAGATGATGAAGACAACGAGTCAGGCTGCAGCTGAAGATGATGAAGACAACGAGTCAGGCTGCAGCTGAAGATGATGAAGACAACGAGTCAGACTGCAGCTGAAGATGATGAAGACAACGAGTCAGGCTGCAGCTGAAGATGATGAAGACAACGAGTCAGGCTGCAGCTGAAGATGATGAAGACAACGAGTCAGGCTGCAGCTGAAGATGATGAAGACAACGAGTCAGGCTGCAGCTGAAGATGATGAAGACAACGAGTCAGGCTGCAGCCGAAGATGATGAAGACAACGAGTCAGGCTGCAGCTGAAGATGATGAAGACAACGAGTCAGACTGCAGCTGAAGATGATGAAGACAACGAGTCAGGCTGCAGCTGAAGATGATGAAGACAACGAGTCAGGCTGCAGCTGAAGATGATGAAGACAACGAGTCAGACTGCAGCTGAAGATGATGAAGACAACGAGTCAGGCTGCAGCTGAAGATGATGAAGACAACGAGTCAGGCTGCAGCTGAAGATGATGAAGACAACGAGTCAGGCTGCAGCTGAAGATGATGAAGACAACGAGTCAGGCTGCAGCTGAAGATGATGAAGACAACGAGTCAGGCTGCAGCTGAAGATGATGAAGACAACGAGTCAGGCTGCAGCTGAAGATGATGAAGACAACGAGTCAGGCTGCAGCTGAAGATGATGAAGACAACGAGTCAGACTGCAGCTGAAGATGATGAAGACAACGAGTCAGACTGCAGCCGAAGATGATGAAGACAACGAGTCAGGCTACAGCCGAAGATGATGAAGACAACGAGTCAGGCTGCAGCCGAAGATGATGAAGACAACGAGTCAGACTGCAGCCGAAGATGATGAAGACAACGAGTCAGGCTACAGCCGAAGATGATGAAGACAACGAGTCAGGCTGCAGCCGAAGATGATGAAGACAACGAGTCAGGCTGCAGCTGAAGATGATGAAGACAACGAGTCAGGCTGCAGCTGAAGATGATGAAGACAACGAGTCAGGCTGCAGCTGAAGATGATGAAGACAACGAGTCAGGCTGCAGCTGAAGATGATGAAGACAACGAGTCAGACTGCAGCTGAAGATGATGAAGACAACGAGTCAGGCTGCAGCTGAAGATGATGAAGACAACGAGTCAGGCTGCAGCTGAAGATGATGAAGACAACGAGTCAGGCTGCAGCTGAAGATGATGAAGACAACGAGTCAGGCTGCAGCTGAAGATGATGAAGACAACGAGTCAGGCTGCAGCTGAAGATGATGAAGACAACGAGTCAGGCTGCAGCTGAAGATGATGAAGACAACGAGTCAGGCTGCAGCTGAAGATGATGAAGACAACGAGTCAGGCTGCAGCTGAAGATGATGAAGACAACGAGTCAGGCTGCAGCTGAAGATGATGAAGACAACGAGTCAGGCTGCAGCTGAAGATGATGAAGACAACGAGTCAGGCTGCAGCTGAAGATGATGAAGACAACGAGTCAGGCTGCAGCCGAAGATGATGAAGACAACGAGTCAGGCTGCAGCTGAAGATGATGAAGACAACGAGTCAGGCTGCAGCTGAAGATGATGAAGACAACGAGTCAGGCTGCAGCTGAAGATGATGAAGACAACGA
>JBBPBX010029585.1:5195-35787 GCA_038048925.1 Garcialebias charrua
TATTCATGCACATGTATATATATATGTATATAACAATAACAACAAAATAATAATAAAAATAAATCTCTATCACAGGTTTCTAGAAATTTCTCTTAATTGTATTGAGTTTCCCCATGTCTCTTCTTAGGTGTTGTACTGTGTCCATATTTCCTACTTATTCATAAAAATGTCTATGTTTAGTCTAAGAATGAAAGTCATCTGTTTCATCTCATAAATTTCCCCAATATGCGTCTGTATGGAGGGAGCAGATAACTGGTTCCAGTTTCCCTTTTATGGGGTTATTTGCAGGCAACTAACAGTCTCCTAATCAAGTACATGTCTTTATTAAAGACACAATTCTTTATGTTTCCAAGATATAGTTTTTGTGGTGTTCAGATCTAAACTTTTCCTTCTCTTATGCAAATGCTCAGCAAAAAATTTTAAGAAGTTCCATTTAATCTATGTTTTAGTATAAATTTTCAGGCAATGTCAGATTACTTTATTTCTTTCAAATAACACAATGTAAGTGGGAAGATGTTATTTTTTTTTTTTGCATGGAATAAACTATAGATCCAAGTATAAATTTTCACAAAATCTCAGAGAAAACTAGACCAATCCTCTGTAATAAAACAGCTTACACTAAAAAAAAAATAGCCTACGTATTTAGTTGCAGAAGATTCATGTCAGAGGTTCACCTTTCATCGTTTGAGTTTCATTAACAGCTGACAGCAGTGGTCAGCTGAGGAGATAGTTATGTGTGAAATGCAACATGAAGTTGAAGGACTACACGAGCTAAAGTTACCGCAACATTGCAACATGAGCACTTTTACTGCCAAAAAGAAAACCACGGTGCATGTGTGGAGGATTAGTCCAACACTTTCGAGGGTTGCATAAGAAAAGTGTTACGCACAGGTAAAAAATATTATCATATGTAACGTGTTCAAAATGTACAACAACACAAAAAAAATTGCATCATTACAGTTGATTTAGCATTCTGAAATATTTATTAAGTTGTGTAATTCAGAAAAATTTACCTTGAAAATCCAAAACTGCTCTTAGTTTCAGATGCACAACTTGAGACAACTGTAAAAAACAGAATACTAAAACAAATACAGTAGTACTCAACAGTTTTAATAAGAAAACGAGGAAGTAGCCTAAAGCTGCTCTCAGTTAACAATCTGCTCCTGTTTTTATCCTAGGCTAAGAGAACAGCTCGGCAAGTTGCACCTTTTCTTCAAGACATGGTCCTTAGAGTTTATTAAACCCATTGATAAAGTCTCATCATCATCATTTTACTCTGCCATTTTACTTTAAAGGAAATTAAGTAAAAAAAAATAGCAATTTGCTGGAGCCATGTGTTGTCTTAATACTGAATAAAAAGAGGTTTGCAGGCTGCTGTAGAATGGATTCACAGTAACAGCGTGCATTTCTTCCTTAAAATCAAAGTGCAGACGTCAAACTGTGACCAAATACTGGGACACGTTTCAGAAAATGCAAGTAAATATTGAATAGACTGTCCAAATTGTTTGCAGGTTATTTAGAGTGCATTACTTGATAAATGTCTTCCAGTAGAAGTGATCTACATTTACTTTATAAACAATTTTACAGTATATACATGAATTAGAAATAACCTCCAAACTCCATTTTCACATGTAACCTAAAACAGGTCAAAGTAGTTCAAGTATTGGTTTCACTTTATGCAGTGTTGTTTGGCATTCTTTCACAACACCATTACCTAGTGGCTGCCAGGAGCGATCAGCTAGTGGGATGTGTGTAGCTTAGGGTTACAGTGGGGGTGACTGATGGCAGCATATATTTAGGAGTGAGAGCAAAATCTAAAAACGGAGGGAAAGGTTTGGTTTGTTCTGAGTAGAAGAGTGAACAAATCCTTTAGTGAGCGAAGCAGCTCTCATCTCTTAGAGCAAGCTCCACTGAAGGCCAAAGACGAGTTAGCATCAACTTTAGTCTTTTAAATAAAAGACAGTTAAGCTAAAGATATAAGAAAAAGCCATTCTAATAGCAAATAGCTTATTTCTGGTCCTATTAATGTTTTTAACTGAGAATCTCTTAAAATAAAGAGAGTAAACATTTGTTTTTAATAAAAAGAAAAAAGAAAATAAAGAAAAGAAAAGCCGGGTTTATTGCCCAGGATAGCTGCTGCAATTAAAAAATAATATTATACAAAACCTCCATAAAGGTCTAGAAACATGTTTATGCAGAATATATGTTGTAGGGCGTGCACCCCAGCAGGAACTCTCCAACTCCCACATAGTACACAACCTGGGCAATGCCGAAGAGAGGAGCGATGACTAGAGCCCGACAGCCAGACCCTTTTAGGAAAGCACGGGGACCCTCTTTTTTCAGGATATTCCTGTAGAAGGAAAAGAAAGATCAGAATTGTACTGTAAAAAAAATGTAAGAGGGAAGGCAAAATATTTGACTTGGGCTAAAAATCCTGTTTGGAAATGAACTACCTGATACAGTCAACCACTCCATTGTAGGTTTCCTCGTTAGCTCCTTTCTTGAGTGACTGCACCCTTGTCTTGACCACTGTGCAACACAGATAAAAATAAATTGGGTATTCCAAACATCTAGGCTACAAACTCAAAATTTAGTCTAAACCTAACTGGTATTCGGCCTCCAGTTCTCCAAAGCGTTATATAAATACGTTAAAGGTGCAGTCTGTAAGTTTCTGTAGAACGCAGGACTTAGAAAAATTTTCAACAGGGAAAGCATTCTGGTCCCTCCCCCTGAAATTCAGCTCAGCCTCCTTAGCTCCGCCTCCACTGCATGTCCTGTCGCAGCCACTGCCATATTCTGTGTTTATGTGTTAAAGACCGTGTAAAGTGAAATTAGATTTGTGTTTTTAGTTTATCACATGGCATAAATATGTGTTATTAATCACCCATATAAATCTGACTGATTAAAAACATTGTTTTCCTTATAAAATTAAGTGTCAAAAATCATGAAAAAACATGATTTTCCCTTAGTCTGGAACTGTGGGGGCGTGTCAGCACGTGGGCGTGGTTTCAGCGCAGTTCTGCAGCTCAGAGAGCAAGTAGGAGGACTCTCTCGCTCAGAGCTGAACTGTGTGGAGGAGGAAGACAGGTTCATCAGTAAACCTGCTCTGTTTGCTCCTTTTTCCAAGAGTTACGCTGTTTTTAGTGCACAAACAACTCTGGTTTTATTTTTAAAGTTGAGGACGCAACTATAATTCATAACTCCGCTGTTATGTGTTTAGAAGATGAGCGGACTCGCGCGGCTGCACCGGTCCGACCCGACACATCGCATGCGGGGGCTGTGTTGGTGATTAAGATAAAGAGTAATCACGTTGATAACTAAGTATGCAATGGACCTGTCGCATTTTCTTAGCAAAAAAGGAGCTTGTGAACTTGTAGGGCACAGGCTTAGCAATAAAAAAAAGAAAGAAAAGAAACAGGAAAGGCGGCGGCGGTGTCCGGAGGCTGAGGAGGGAGACGGTCAGTAGCAGGTGCCCTGACCATTAAAACATCCTGGGAAGATGCAGGAACGAGGCATAATTGATTAGCTAGCTAACAATGAACAAAATATCTATGCTATTGCTATCTGATGCTATCTGCGAGTCGCGAGTGAACGGCTCCACCCATGCGAAGAACAATTTATATGACTGGAGCAGCAGGGGGTAGGGCTATACTAATGAGGACCGCGTGACGAAACGCGGTCCCGTTTAAAACACGCCTAAAAAATCCTGAAACACACATGTCTTTATACACAGTTTCATGTATAACTTCAAAATTAATTGAGCTACAATTTTGAGACTTTTTACTCATTTACAACATTACAATTATCACATTTATAATGTTTATTTAAGAAAATGTTGAAATTCACTTTACACGGTCTTTAATAAAACGTTCTAAAAAATAAAATAAAAACATGGAGCGCTGGTCCAGCACACCAGAACACCAGCAAATCTGCAGAGCCTCGCGCAGCCACGTTGAACCCGAGTTTAATTCGCTCGTGACAAATTCATTCATTTCCTCATCATTTCAGTCATGGAGTCAGCGGAGGAGGAAGCGATCACTTGACTTTTGGCAAAAAAACAAAAGAAAAGTCCAGATCAGGGATGAAGAAGGGGAATTTAATACATTTGTGTCACATACAAAACAGTCCTGCATCGCTTTGCAATCCTTTGAACGAGAACGTGCGCGGCCGCTGGGGCTGGGACAGGCGGGGGCGTGGGTTAGGGGCGTGAGAAGCTCTGTTTTTATTGGCTGGTTAAAAACTCTGTTTTTATTGGCTGGTTAACGGCGGGTCACTGTGGGTTTTTAGAAATGCTTTTAGTACCACCTGGAGAAGCAAGGGGACTATAGTTTTTTTCAGAGATTACTTGTCTAACATCAATCTGTCAGGAGATAGTGACAGAGTGAAGAAATGTGTTAAAAATATATTTTTAGAAAACTTACAGACTGAAGCTTTAAGCAACTTACCGTCACACGGACTGACAGCCACAGCAGCGACGGATCCAGCCAAGCAGCCGGACATGAAGGACCAATAAAACGGCACCGATAGATCTTCAGATGAATGCCTACCAAGCTGGTGCAGATGTGCAAAAAGTGGGAAGTACACAACAGAGAACGGGATGTCCCTAAAGAAAAGGAGAAATACCATGCTAGCCGTTCAGCGGCAACACTAAAAACATGACGGGCAAGAAGTTGGTTAGCTGAACGCTAGCTCCAGTCACCTCATCAATGTGGCCCCAAGTCCCTTGTACAACCCTGCGACTCCGCTGGTCCTCAGTAGTTCTTTGGTGATCTGCAGGGCAGATGTACGAATGACCAGAGGTGTAGGGGCGGTGTTATAGGAACGGCTGAGAACAGCGCTGGTGCCCCCCATCTTCAGCGTTGTCACCACGCTTGGCATCACTCTCTGCTGAGCCACTAAAATATATAAAACAATTCAAGACTAGATGTTTGTTGACTGAGAGGGCTTTCTTACTGGAAGTGGCTTTTGTACCGCACCTAGCCTGCCAGCATCTTGCAGCTGAATCTTCAGCATCTCCATTGGTGTGGTGATGATGACTTGGCACATTCCTGCGCAACATCCCGCCAGCATCTCTTTGAAAACCGTAAGCCCACCACTGAAGAGACATGCAGCTGGGTTAAAATAACCAGAATTAACTAGATTTAGACACGAGTTGGTCTTTTTCCTTGAGCAGTACTCACAAATCTTTGCTCAGCTGGTGGCGAAAGAAGTCATTAGCAGCTAGTTTTATGGCTTTCTCCGGGGTTACCAAGGTGAGATTTACTGCAGCGCCTGCAGAGATAGTTATGAGCTCGTTCAAATCTGAATATATGTTTCTGAAAATTCAAAAGATTTCTTTAAAAGAATGACAAATAAGTCAGGCAAGAACAATGGCATTTAACTTCTTTTGTGGGGCGATTTTCAGATGAAAGACAACATTTTAGTTTGAAACAAAGATAGATTTATTGGTTTTCAAATGTTTTTAAGCAATCAAAACTCATTCTCTGCTGGGTGTGACAGCCACTCGTATTTCATTACCTATAATGACGGGTTGCTGAGTCTTACCTCTGTACATGCCAAAGTAGCCTTCAGATTTCACAGTTTTAATAAGACAATCCAACCTGAAGTTGGAAAAAATTGTGAAAAATAATGAGCGTTGTCAGATTCTGCTTTATTGTGTCAAACCATGCTCTCCAACGTTGTACCAGAGGGAAGGGAGAGCGAGGGGTGGATCTTTCTTGTGGTGGGTGATGTGATACTTACATGCTTTTGTACAGTTGCTGCCCGCTGCGCTGGTTCTGCAGTCTGGTCTTGGCCAGGTCTATTGGGAACACACAGGTGACTCCCACCATGCCTGCAATCCCTCCATTGATAAGTTTGGCAGGTAGGCTGTGGAAGAACAAGACTCAATAAAATAAATTAATAAGTCCTAACAGGTGTATTATGACGGAAGGAAATGTACTCCTGGTGAAAGTCGTTTTTTTGATTTCCAATGTTGTGTCCTTGAGTTTCATGTGAGGCTTTAACATAACCTATGCTTGGTCATTCAAGAACAACTCTTGACAGGGTCAAACAACCACCCCGACATTTAAGATCATCCTAACGTCTGGACTTAATGAAACATACAGCTCTTAAATATTTATATATGAAGGCTTTTCTCACAGTGCTCATGTCATGCTGGACACATTCCTACCTAATTTGCTGCTGCTGGGCCATGGGTCTTGGTTGCTGTCGAGTGCAAAATTTAGTTGGTACAGTAATGGAGGCTGCAGAGGGAGAGCAGGCTGAGAGTCCTTGAGAGACCGAGCAAGGCAAGAATAGGACATGGCTGAGGGGGTGTATATATAGAGGGGAAACCCATGTAGCTATGCAGACCTGAAGATAACTCTGACATCTCTCTCCACCCACATTGTGCTGCCAGCCAAGAAACAGAGTGAGACTCATAACCAAACCAGAATCATCTTCCAAGGGTGCACCTGCCAACAATTTTGCTAGCAACAAAATCCATCCATCCATTATCTTTTACACGCTTCTTCCTTTTCGGGTCACGAGGGTCGCTGGTGTCCAGCAATCACTGTGCGAGAGGCAGGGTACACCCAGGATGGGTCTCCAGTCCATCACAGGGCCACATAGAGACAAACAAGACAAACAAACATTCACTCTCTCACTTACACCCAGGGACAATTTAGAGTTTACCAATCAGTCTAACATGCATGTTTATGATCTGTGGGAGGAAAGTGGAGTACCCGGAGGAAATCCACACATGTGCGGAGAGAACATGCAAACTCCACCTAGAAAGATCCTGGGCCGGAATTTGAACAGGCGACCTTCTCGCTGAGAGGTGGCAGCCTTACCAACTGTGCCACTGTGCAACCAGCAACAACATCCTCTTCTTATACCTTTAAACAAGTCTCCATAAAGATGAAAAAGAACAGCTAATTATTTTATTGTTTAATTTTTATTCAAAATTGTTGCAGCCTGAACAACAGATTGTGATAACTGCAAAATACATTAACACCTCAGGAATTGAGCAACACATTCATATAGCTCCATTATCTCTTTACTTGGCGAAGTGCATAGAAGCCCAAAAAGGTTTCAACTTTAGTGTTATGCTGTTGTTATTTAATATTTTTTACAAAATCCACATTAACAAAAACAAAGAGACTTCAGATTAGTATAATAAATAAGTTATCAAGATGGACGAGTAGAAGTTCAAGTGCATGGGAAAGCAACATTGAGTGAAGTTCAGTAATTGGTTCATTTCTGACTGGGGGTCGGTGCTGTTCAAAAGATTCAGACAGCTTCATATTCTCCTTCCACTGCTGAACAAATTGTAAGTGCAATGTAAATAACAGACAACAAAGTCTGTTTCACGCCATTTATTTGTATGCTGTTTACATATTTTTGCAGAGACACTGCCCTCATATGGAAACACTGCTTCACTAGAAATAGTCTCCCCTCTCAGGAAAGCTATGGGGTGCCGTTTGTAAAGTTACACAGTCAAAAAATAAAAGTCAAAGTCAACTTTATTGTCAAAACTGCAATATGTACAGGACATAAAGTACACAGGATTGAAATTGCATTCCTCTCTGTCCCTCGGTGCAACAGTAAACATTTAAACACTAGAACACTAAAACATTTAATAAACATAAGCATAAAATGAAATAATAAAAGTGTAATACTGTCCTGAGTTTTTGCTTAGTAGTTTTTGCATAGTAGTAGTACGAAAGTATGAAAAGTTACAACACTAAAACACTAAACATTTAATAAACCTAAGCATAAAATGAAATAACAAAAGTGTAATATTGTCCTGAGTTTTTTGCATAGTAGCATAAATGTGTAAAAAGTATATCTATAAAATAAAATGAAAGTTCTGGCATTGACATTTGTAAAAGAGTGACAAAGCAGCATATGAAGTTTGTGTACACAGTATATGTATGAGGTAGTTGATATTGGTATAGAGGTACAGTGGCATATGTAATAAGGCTAGTAAATATATATATATATATATATATATATCAGTAGTAGTGTAGATATACAAAGTAGTGTAAATGTAAACAGTAGTAATAAATGTAACAAGTGAATGTAAACAGTAGTATGACTATAGGCAGTAATGTAATACAGACATTAGTGCAAATAAAATAATTAGTGCAAACTGAATGAGCACATGACAACCACTGCATTGACCTGTCTGCTCTACCCTTGTCCGAAAAACAAAAAGTCACAAATCTGGGAGTGATAATGGATCCTGCCATGAAACTCAACAGTCATGTAAACATGATCGTCAAATCCTGTTTTTTCCAGCTGAGGCGTCTGTCTAAGCTGAAGCCCATATTATCAAAAAACAACCTGGAGACAGTGATTCACGCATTCATTACATCTAGGCTTGATTACTGCAATTCACTTCTGCTTGGCGTCAGTCAAGCCACCATTGCACGATTACAACTGGTTCAGAACGCAGCTGCCCGATTTTTAACCAGCACACGCAAAAGAGAGCACATTACACCAGTCTTGGCCTCCCTGCACTGGCTACCGGTTCATCTTCGAATCCAATTCAAAATTCTCATGTATGTCTACAAATCGCTGAACAGTCTCGCCCCCGCCTATCTCTCGGATCTGATACACCCATATGTCCCTCCACGTGCTTTGAGGTCAGAGGACCGGGTACTCTTAAGAGTTCCAGAAACTCGCCTTAAGCGCAGAGGTGACAGGGCGTTCTCTGTAGCAGGCCCAAGACTCTGGAACGAGTTACCGCTGCTCATCAAACAGGCCCCCTCCCTCTCAGTTTTCAAATCCCGGTTAAAAACTCACTACTACTCCATTGCTTTCAATGCCAGCTGATTTATATTTGATCGTTTTACTTATGATCTGCAATGTTTTTATGTTTTTCGTGTTGTACTTCATTGTCTGTGTTGCCTGTTACGTGTTTGTTTGTTCAGCAGTTTGGTGTGGACTTGTTCCTGTTGAAAGTGCTTTATAAATGAAATGGTATGGTATGGTATGGTATGGTATGACCGTGAGTTGAGTGAATAACTCGTTTTGATGACACAGAGTCCAGTGTTAAAATCTTTGTGTTGTGTGGTAATGTGTGAAAGTTTTTTGTGTTAAGGCAGTTCAAATGGGAGGGGAGGCAGAGCAGGTAGAGTTAAGCATCCTGACTGCCTGATGAACAGAGCTGTCATTAAGTCTGCTGGTTCGAGCCTGGAGATTCCTCAGTCTCCTCCCTGAAGACAACAGGCTGAAGCAGCTGTGTAGTGGGTGTGTGGGATCACCTGCCATGCAGTGGGCTTTCCGAGTGAGGCGGTTGCTGTGTAAGTCCTGTAGTGAGGGGAAGGAGGTGCCGACAATCTTCTCAGCTGCTCTCACGATGCGCTGGAGGCTCTTGCGGCAGGATGCAGTACATGCACCAAACCACACAGTGATGCAGCTGGTCAGGACACTTTCTATGGCATCTCTGTAGAAGGTGCACATGATGGGGGTTGAAGCTCCAGCCCTTTTCAGCTTGCGGAGAAAGTGGTGCGCTGGTGAGCCTTCTTGACCAGTGCTGCAGTGTTTCTGCTCCAGGACAGGTCCTTCGAGACGTGCACTCCCAGGAACTTGGTGCTGTCCACTCTCTCCACTGTGGTGCTGTTGATGGTCAGAGGGGCATGTTGTGCATCCCTCTTCCTGAAGTCCACGACAATCTCCTTTGTCTTCTCCACGTTGAGAGTGAGATTGTTGTGTCCGCACCACAAGGCCAAGCGGCTCACCTCGTTCCTGTAGTCCGTCTCATCGTTGTTGCTGATGAGACCTACCACTGTTGTGTCGTCCGCAAACTTGATGAAGTGGTTGGAGCTGTATGATGGTGTGCAGTCGTGTGTTAGCAGGGTGAATAGAAGGGGGCTCAGCACACATCCTTGTGGGGCCCCTGTGTTCAATGTGATGGTGCTAGATGTGTTACTCCCGACCCGTACTGTCTGTGGTCTCCCGGTCAGGAAGTCTAGCAGCCAGTTACACATTGAGGTGTTCAGCCCCAGACTGTCCAGTTTAAGGATGAGCTGTTGGGGGATGATGGTGTTGAATGCCGAGCTGAAGTCGATGAACAGCATTCTAACATAAGAGTCCTTCGTGTCCAGATGTGTGAGAGCTGTGTGGAGGGCAGAGGAGATGGCATCGTCGGTTGAGCGATTAGGTCGGTATGCAAATTGGAAGGGATCCAGGGAGGCAGGGAGGACAGATGTGATGCTTTTCATGACTAGCCGTTCAAAGCACTTCATCAGGATGGGGGTGAGTGCTACTGGGCGATAGTCATTGAGGCATGCGGGCGTTGCCTTCTTTGGGACAGGGATGATGGTGGTGGCTTTGAAACAGGTGGGGACGATGGCCTGGCTCAGTGAGATGTTAAAGATGTCCGTGAAGACCGTTGCGAGTTCCCTTGCACAGTCCTTCAGCACGCGACCAGGTATGTTGTCAGGACCAGAGGCCTTCCGGGCGTTAATCTTGATAAATGATCGCCTTACGCTGTCTGAGGACAGCGCCAGCACCAGTGTTAATTTTGTTGACTAATTATTTTCGTTATAATTTTCGTCAATGAACCTTTATTTCATGACAGAAACGACACAGTAACTAAATAAAGACAATGTGATAGGATAAAAACTGTGACGAAATGAATTGACACTTTCGTCAACGAATAAAAACGAGACGAAAAGATTGACTGGGATGAATTCCAATCAAAACTGTTTTCGTTTGGCGGAAGGTAGGGCCAAATTGCAGAGGGAGCCAATCAGAATGACTTTAGTCCAAGCAAATAGGTGGGACAACTAGTTAGCCGTCCAATCAGTGCTAAGCTCTTTGCAATGTAGCTGCGCAGCCAGCCAGCAATGCACTGCTGGGTTAAACTTTTGTTTTAGTAACAGAGAATTGATGAAATTTATGAAAAGTTTTTACTATGTATAACTTAGTCGACTTAATTGACTGTAGATTTAGTCGAATAAATGTTTTCATTGATTTGTCAACTAAAATTAGACTAAAACAAAAAAAAATTCTGATGACTAAGTAATGACTAAAACTAAATGATGTTTTAGTCACATGACTAAGACTAAAACTAAATTAAAAAATAGCTGTCAAAATTAACACTGGCCAGCACCAGCACCAGCACCTGGTCATCAGGAGAGGTGGTGAGTTTTTTGTGCAGGTGTGCTGTTACATGCCTCAAACCGAGCAAAGAAGTCATTCAGTTCATTCAGCGTGGAGGTTGTGCTGTCACAGGTCTGGGGGGATGGTTTGTAGTTAGTGATGGTCTGTATTCCCTGCCACAGACTCCGTGTGTCCTTGCTGTCCTTGAAGCGGTGAGCTATTTTCCTGGAATACTGCTTCTTGGCCTTTCTGATGCCCCGGGCCAGGTTGTTTCTGGCTGCCCTCAGGTCCACCTGATCTCCCGCTTTGAAGGCAGCATTCCTGGCTCTCAGGAGTCTGTAAACCTCTGCTGTCAGCCATGGCTTCTGATTAGCCCGAACAGTGATGGTCTTGAGGTTGGTTACATCATCAATGCACTTGGTGATGTATGAACATACAGTGTCTGAGTACTCCTGGAGACATGTGTTGTTGTTTGTGGTAGCAGCTTCTTTGAACATGCTCCAATCTGTGGTGTCAAAACAGTCGCCTCTGAAGACCCCTCTGGCCACACTCGTATCTGCTTGCGGACTGGTTTTGTGACTTTCACCAGTGGTCTGTATGTTGGCTTTAGCATAACACAGATATGATCAGAAGCACCAATGTTGGGGAGGGGGAGGGCCTTGTAAGCTCCTTTCATGGTGGTGTAAACTTGGTCCAGTGCATTTCTGCCTCTTGTTGGGAAGTTTCTGTTTCTGTATGTTTTTGGTAATACACTCTTTAAATCTGCTTGGTTGAAATCACCAGCCATGAGGAAAAAAGCATCAGGTTGGGCTGTTTGTTGCTCACTGATGTGCAGATATAGTTCATTCAGTGCCTCACCTCTAACTTTGCAGCTGGAGCTTGGAGGAATATATAGAGCAACAATCATAACAGCTGTAAATTCCCTCAGTAAATAGAACGGTCTGCATTTAATAGTCATAAACTCCACTAAAGGTGAGCAGTGTTTGTGGACCACAGCAGCATCCTGACACCATGCTTTGTTGATGTGAACACAGAGCCCCCCTCCACGGGGCTTACCTCCCTCATTGAGAGCACGGTCCGCTCTGTAGCAAGTTAGCCTCTCGAGCTGAATAGCATGGTCCGGAACATTGTTGTTAGCCACGTTTCCGTGAATACAAACACCCAACCGTCTCTCACAGTCTTTTGTGTCGTTCGTAGCAGGCGTATATAATCCAATTTGTTGTCCAAGGAGCGTACGTTAGCCAAAACCATGGATGGGATAGCTGGCTTGTGTGTTCTAGCTGCTAGCCTAGCTCAGATACCTCCGCGCTTACCCCGCTTCTGCTTCCTGTCACACCGCTTGTGGCGCTTCCACTGCGGGCACAATGAAAGGAGGCTCTGTGCTGGCTTCCAGAGCAGGCCGCAGGCACGTAGCTTCTCCTCGAGTTGGCTGGTTATTCCCAAATGAGCGGTTTTTCCGACATCAAGCAGGAACTCACGGCTATACTTGCGTTCTTGAACACGTAGACATGACAAAGACGTGACGGCACATTGCGGCATGCAGGACAAAGACGAAAACGCAGAGTTGTCGGGAGAAAGAGGAGCCGCAGCGTTTGATCGCGCCGCCATCTTGGATGTGTTTATGTATGTAAATATATATATATATATGTATGTGTATATACATATATATATATACATATATATATATATATATGTATATGTATATGTATATGTATATATATATGTATATATATATATATGTATATATATTATATGTATATATATATGTATATATATATATATATATATATATATATATATATATATATATGTATATATATATACAAGCCCAAAACCAGAAAAGTTGGCACGTTGTGGAAATCGCAAATAAAAACAGAATACAATGACTTGCAAATCTTTTTCAACCTATATTCAATTGAACACACTGCAAAGACCACATACTTAACGTTCGAACTGGTAAACTTTGTTATTTTTTGCAATTATTAGCTCATTTGGAATTTGATGCCTGCAACATGTTTCAAAAAAGCTGGCACAAGTGACAAAGAAGACAGAGAAATTTGAGGAATGCTCATCAAACACTTATTTGGAATATCCCACAGGTGAACATGCAAATTGGGAACAGGTGGGTGCCATGATTGGGTATAAAAGCAGCTTCCTTGACATGCTCAGTCATCCACATAGAAGGATGGGGCGAGGGTCACCACTCTGTGAACAAATGCGTGGGCAAATTGTCGAACAGTTCAAGAACAACTTTTCTCAACGAGCTATTGCAAGGAATTTAGGAATTTCACCATCTACGGTCCGTAATATCATCAAAAGGTTCAGAGAATCTGGAGAAATCACTACACGTAAGGGGCAAGGCCGAAAACCAACATTGAATGCCCGTGACCTTCGATCCCTCAGGCGGTACTGCATCAAAAACCGACATCAGTGTGTAAAAGATATCACCACATGGGCTCAGGAATACTTCAGAAAACCACTGTCAGTAACTACAGTTCGTCGCTACATCTGTAAGTGCAAGTTAAAGCTCTACTATGCAAAGCAAAAGCCATTCATCAACAAGATCCAGAAACGCCGCCGGCTTTGCTGGGCCCGAGCTCATCTGAGATGGACTGATGCAAAGTGGAAAANTATATATATATATATATAATATATATGTATTTATATATATGTATATATATATATATATGTATATATATATATATATATATGTATTTATAATAATCTACTGCAAAGTCATGGATATTGGGTCCTTTTTGCACATGTGTTTTGTTGCTGTGTTCTGTCATGTACTTTGTACTTTACAGGATTGCAGACGACGGTTGGATATGTTTGCCTTGTGCTCTTTTTGTAGATTTTTGCTTTGTGGTCTTACTTTCTGTGTTTTCCTTTCTAAAAAATATACATTGGTGTGAAGAGGATGGCTGTGAAGTGAGAAGGGAGGCCATCTATAAAGGGAAGAAAATATATATTTTCGTCAGTAAAAAAATTACAAAAAGAGAGACAAATGGAAGAAACTAAACTAACCAAGGAACTAATCTTTTATGATCATAAATCTGACTGGAGTGAGGAAGACAAAATTAATATCAATAATTTACAATGTAAACTGGATGAATATTATCAAAATAAAACTTGTGGAGCATACATACGGTCAAGAGCCAGGTGGCTGGAAGAGGGTGAGAAAAATACTTCATTTTTTTAATTTAGAAAAACAAAGACAGATGAAATATACAGTTAACAGTCTCATAATTAACAATAAGAAAGTTACAGAAACAAAACAAATATCCAGAGAAGTGAAGGACTTTTACTGTAATCTGTTCACATCTTCATATTCAAAACAAGACTCAGAATCCATCCATTATCTTTTACACGCTTCTTCCATTTTAGGTCATGGGGGTCACCAGTGCCCATGTCCAACAATCACTGTGCAAGGGGCGGGGTACACCCTGGACGTGTCTCAAGTCCATCACAGAGACAAACGAGACAAACAACCATTCACTTTCTTACTCACACCTAGGGACAATTTAGAGTTACCATCAGTCTAACATGCATGTTTTTGATCTGTGGGAGGAAACCGGAGTACCCGGAGAAAACCCACGCATGCACGGAGAGAACATGCAAACTCCACCCAGAAAGGCCCTTGGACTGGGATTTGAACCAGGGACCTGCTCGCGGAGAGGCAGCAGCTCTACCAGTTGTGCCACTGTGCTACCCGACTCAGAATCCTTTTTTATACAAATTAAAAATGTTATCCCTAACAACGATGAGACATGTAGGTCCATTTGTGAAGAAGATTTTCAAATAGAAGAATTTGACTGTTATTAAAAAGTAGCATCAGATAAAGCTCCTGGATCAGATGGTATTACTGCAAATTTTTACAAATTCTTTTGGAAAGACATAAAATACTGTTGTTTGATGCAGTTATGGAGTGTTTTCATTAAAAGAATTAATGACAACAATGAAACATGATGTCATGATACCCAAACCAGGAAAAGATAAAAGAAACTTGAATAATTTCAGACCCATCTCACTTCTCAACACAGATTATAAAATATTTACTACAGTTCTTGCAGCTCGATTAAAAGACTGTCCTGGACTGGTTCAGATCTTTCCTCTCCGATAGGCTGGAATGTGTTAGCCTTGGCAATGCCACTTCCCAGACAGTCGGTGTCTCCTGTGGTGTCCCTCAGGGGTCAGTTCTGGGGCCCCTGCTGTTTTCCCTCTACATGCTGCCTTTAGGTCAAATTATCAATCAGTTCAACATTTCTTTTCACTGCTATGCCGACGACACACAGCTTTACATCAGGACTGGAACATCATCATCATCCCTATCTCCGTCTTCACTCACTGTTCTCTCTGCCTGCCTGGAGGAAATAAAGGCATGGATGAATCAGAATTTTCTTCAATTAAACTGCTCGAAGACTGAGGCCATATTGATTGGCACCCCTCACCAGATACAAACATCAACTTTAACAACAATCTCCTTCTCTGGTCAAGACATCCCCCTCTCCACCTCTGTTACAAATCTTGGAATAAAAATGGACTCTCATCTTACATTTGAAAATCACATTAAGCATCTGTTTAAAACCTGCTTCTTCCATCTTCGAAACATCTCCAGACTTCGCCCATCTCTGACTTTTCCTGATGCTGAGAAACTCGTCCATGCCTTTGTCTCCTCCAGGCTCGACTACTGCAACTCCCTGTTTATTGGTATCCCTGGCAAAAACCTTCAGAAACTTCAATACATTCAAAACAGTGCAGCAAGGATTCTGTTGAGAGTTCGTAAATTTGAACATATTACACCCATTCTCCATAACCTCCATTGGCTTCCTGTCACCTACAGAATTCAATACAAAACTGCTCTCATTACCCATCAATGCTTGCACGGCACTTCACCTGACTATCTAAAGGACATTCTTGCACCATATTCATCCACCCGGTCTCTACGATCACAGAACAGTAATTTCCTTTATATTCCTCGGACCAAATTGAGGACCATGGGAGACCGAGCATTCTGTGTGGCTGCCCCCCGCCTGTGGAACTCCCTCCCTGATGACCTGAGAGCTCCACAGTCACTGGTTGACTTTAAAAGCAGCATAAAGACCTTTCTTTTTAAGCAAGCCTATTCTGCCTCCACATGATTTTATCTTTGATCTTAGCTGATATCATTATTGATTTTACTTGATTTTATTGATTTTACTTGTTTTATTTTATTTATTTTTTAAGCAAGCCTAATCTGCATCCACATGATTTTATCTTGATCTTAGTCGATATTATTATTGATTTTATTTGATTTTATCACTTGTTTTATTTTGATCTTTGCTTTATTACAATTTGTAGCACTTTGAGATTTTTATTAATGAAAAGTGCATTATAAATGGAATTCATTATTATTATTATTATTATTATTAAGGTTTATCTGATATAATTAGCTCGACTCAGTCTGGTTTTCTCAAAGGTAGATCAATTAATAACAATATTTGTCTGGTTCTAGATTGAATTGAATATGCCCATTTAATTCCTGATGACGGTATGATCATATTTCTGGATTTTCAAAGAGCTTTTGATTCGGTGGAACATCCTTTCATTTTTGAAACATTCAAACATTTTGGCTTTGGTGAGAAGTTTTTAAACTTGATCAAAATGCTGCATACAGATGCTAACAGCTGTGTTTTACAATAAAAAGAGGGATTAGACAAGGATGCAGTGTTTCACCTGTCCTGTTTATCACCGTTACGGAGCTCTTGGCTGTCTCTATAAGAAACTCCAGTCTTCATGGTTTACCAATTATGAATTAAAATATTATTATGTCAGCTAGCAAACGATACAACTCTATTTCTAAAAAATAAAGCTCAGATTCCACTGGCTATCCAAACAGTAGAAGCATTCTCTAAAGCATCAGGACTAAAGTTAATTTTGAAAAAGTGTGAATTAATGAGTATTCATGATTGTTCTCAATCATCTTTTTACAACATACCGGTCAAACTGGAGGTTCGATACCTGGGCATCTGGGTCACAAAAACTGCAAGCAATTGTGTCAAACTGAATGTTGACAATAATGTTACGAAATGCAAATTGATATTAAATAACTGGTTACAAAGAGACTTAACTCTTTCTGGTAGGACACTATTAACCAAAATGGAGACTCTATCAATACTGGTTTACCCTGCATTTTCCATAGCCATACCTCCAAAAATTATTAAGGAAATTAATAAATTAAACTTTAACTTTATTTGGAGAAATAATCATCATTATATAAAAAAAGGAAATACAGTTAAAAATTATGAAGATTGTGGGATTAAAGCAATAGATTTTGAAATAAGGAATGGCGTATTAAAACTTAAATGGCTTCAATCATTTCTTTAAAATGGTCATGAGATTTGGTTTGCTGTCCCCACTTTGGTTTTTGACCCATAACCTGCAAAGGACGATGTATTACATTCATTCATTCATTCAACCTTTATTTAGTCAGGTAAATCTCATTGAGCCTCGAGGGCTCATTTACAAAAGTGACCTGCTACAAACTAAAGAATGATGAACAGCAATGGTACAATAATTACGTAATTACAAAAATGAAATGTCGAGGAATAGGCAGATACAGGGTTTTTATTAAAACTAGTGACAACTGCATCTTTTTTTCAGATGAATTATGATGAAATGCCTCTATGCAATGTATCATTTGCATGAACTTGTAATTTAAACCTAACATTAACAAACCTTCACCATGGCTCAACGAAACGACGCGAGCTCTTCGACAACGTTGCAGAAAAGCAGAACGAAAATGGAAGCGCGACCGGCTTCATGTATCTCAAGGAATACTGAGAGACTGTCTCTGTGAGTATCATAATGCTGTGAAACAGGCCAAGTCACAGTACCTCTCCAATTTAATCTCCACCAGCTCCAACCGGCCGAGGACGCTTTTCAGCACACTCCAGTCTGTCATCAACCCATCTGTCAATGTTCTGAAAACTGCCACACAGTCTACCTGCGATGACTTTCAGAGCTATTTTGTCAACAAAATAGACTCTATCAGGCAGAACATTGTCAGTTCATCCAACACCATCCAGTCTTGTGCGTCTGCAATAACCACAGCTGTTTTTGACCAATTTGACCTGGTTTCACTCCCTCACCTCACCAAGGTGGTTCAGCAGATGAAACCAACTAACTGTTCTCTGGACATCATTCCCTCTAAAATGTTCAAACAGTCCTTTGATGTAATTGGTCCTTGTGTTTTGTCATTTATTAACAGCTGTCTATCTTCAGGTTTTGTGCCATCTGCTTTCAAACATGCTGTGGTCAGGCCTCTTCTCAAAAAACCAGGCCTAGATCCTACAGCTCTCTCTAATTTCAGACCAGTTTCACATCTGTCATTTCTATCAAAGGTCCTAGAAAAGATTGTTTTTATTCAACTTCAATCTTTTCTAGAACTCAACAACCTGTTTGAAAAATTTCAGTCAGGTTTTCGAGCTCGTCACAGTACTGAATCTGCACTGCTCAAAGTACAGAATGACATTCTTCTGTCCCTGGATGCAAAAAACCCTGCTCTGCTGGTGATGTTAGACCTCTCAGCAGCTTTTGACACCGTCGACCATCAGGTACTAATCAACCGCTTGTCTCAGCAGGTTGGCCTCCAGGGAGCTGTGCTTGAGTGGTTCAAATCTTACCTGTCTGGGAGAACTTTTTCTGTCATGATAGGCGATCTGTCCTCCTCTTCATCAACCCCTCTGACCTCTGGCGTACCACAGGGATCTATTCTAGGGCCAGTCCTCTTCTCTCTTTACATGCTGCCATTAGGATCAATCATTGCACGTCATAACCTGTCTTTTCACATGTATGCAGACGATTTACAAATCTATCTGCCAGTCACTCCCAACCCCTCACTCAGTTCAAACACTCTTGTCAACTGCTTAAATGACATTAAGCACTGGCTCTCTCAAAACTTCCTCCACCTAAACACAGATAAAACTGAATGCATTTTATTTAGTGCACCTGGTGACACCAGCAACATCCTTCCCAGTCCCAGTGTTGGTTTTCCCCTCCCCCACTTCAACCCGGTGGTCAGAAATCTTGGAGTGCAGCTTGACTCCAACTTAAAGTTTGATAAACAGATCAGTTCTGTTGTCAAGACCAGCTTCTTTCAGCTCCGACTGCTCTCCAAAGTCAAGTCATTTCTCAGCCGTGGTGATCTGGAGAAGGCCATCCATGCCTTTGTGACCTCCAGACTTGACTATTGTAATGCTTTGTATGTTGGTATTAATCAATCCTCCATCTCCCGTTTACAGCTTGTACAGAACTCTGCCGCGCGCTTTTTGACCAACACACGAAAATATGAACACATCACTCCTGTCCTGTCCTCTCTACACTGGCTCCCGGTTCAGTTCAGGATACAGTTCAAGCTGCTGCTGTTTGTTTTCAAAGCTCTGAATGGACTTGCTCCTCTGTACATCTCAGAACTTTTGAAAGCCCATCAGCCCGGCAGAGATTTACGATCTGCCAGTCAACACCTGCTGGAGGTGCCTCGCTCAAGGTACAAACAATGGGGAGACCGGTCATTTTCTGTTGCCGGCCCAAAAGCCTGGAACAGTCTCCCCCTTGAGCTGCGTGCCACCTCTGATCTGACTCTGTTCAAAACCAGACTGAAGACCCACTTGTTCAAAAAAGCTTTCAGTGTGTAACTTTTATTACTTTTGGTATTTTAGTATGTAGCATTTTTTATTTCCATTGCCTTTTTATTTCCACTAGTTCAAATAAGCTTCCAGTGTGTAACTTTTATTACTTTTGGTATTTTAATATGTAACATTTTTTATTTACATTGCCTTTTTATTTCCTCTTGTTCAAAAAAAACTCTCAGTGTGTAACTTTTATTATTTGTGTTATTTTAGTGTTATTTTAGTATGTAGCATTTTTTTATTTCCATTGCCTTCTTTTATTGCTGTTGTTTCTTATTCTATTCTCATTGATTTATTGTTCCAGTTTATTCATCTTTTTATCCTGTTAAGCACCTTGGTCAATGCAAGGCATTGTTGGAAGGTGCTATACAAATAAAGTTTATTATTTATTATTATTATTATTATTTAGAGCATTTAATTTTTCAATAGCAACCTCAGTTTGAGCATATATGTCATAAGATTTTCTGAATTTCCTTTAAGCTAGCAATGTGTATATTCCTTTCCAACTGAGAAATATCATTACAATTAATACTTGAGATACAATAGTTATTTTTTTATCAACACTAATTCCATTTAATAATTTTTTTCTCCCATTTCTTCTCATTTCACTCTATCGATATGTTTGATGAGAGGATGATTGCTCCTTTTTTTCTGTGACAGCATGTCACAGATGCTCCCAGCAAAACTGCTATTAATTTACAGAAACGGAGAAATGGCCGAAATGTTTTCAGATGCAGTGCTGTCAGACCTCAAATAATGTAAAAACAAAAAAAACATGTTTGTCTTGTGGAAACTACTACTGTATATTATTTCAACCCAGAAAGAGTTCAAATGATAACAGGACAACAGTGCAATGGTCTGTTCATTTTTATACAGCTGCATGTTTTGATGAAATTTTACTCACCTGTTATTTCTTCAGGGGGTTGAAGGAAGAATCTCCTTGTATGTCGCATGTTGAAACTTCAACACAGGCAGTGGACTGAGGAACAGCGAGGTCTCGTAGAACTAGCTAGCTGCTAGCTTAGCAACTGTCCAGTAGCATTCTGCTGCGGGAGGTTGTTCTCTGTTTTGTCTGTTTCCCATATCCAAGATGTAATGTAGGAACGTAATCCACGGAGTTTGGCCATGCCAGATTAAAAAATGCTGATTACACACTTTGTTGTTTTGTGTCGGGGTGAAGTCCTGCCGGCGACGCGCTTGAAGCCATAACTTCCTTCTTTTAGTTGCTTTACTCGACTTTCCTAGAGGAACTTGGTAAAACGAACAAGTCTCACCTTCTTCTTTTACTCGTTTACGTTGCCTTGAACAATTATAAACACAATAAAAGTCATCTTTCCCTGCCGCGAGCGTTGGCAGTAATGAAAACACTCCGACGTTAGCCCAAGCTTCCGGTTAATTCTCGAAAAAAGGCGAGTGCACATGCGCAATGACGTCAACTGGTAAAAGGTCTATTACAGAGACCAGAGACCGAACTCTTCGGGAGCTGCTGGAGAAATTTTTGTTGTTGTTTTGTCTGTGGGAAAGATCTGAAGCTGGCGAGGTGCCAGTGATATTCAGATTCTGCAGAAAGTGAGAATCAGCCGGTGGTTTTCAGACGACACGGTGCGGCAGCAGGAAGGATCTGTTGCAGTTGAACAGACTCAGAGTGTGTTCTCTGTTGTTGTTGAACAGACTCAGAGTGTGTTCTCTGTTGTTGTTGAACAGACTCAGAGTGTGTTCTCTGTTGTTGTTGAACAGACTCAGAGTGTGTTCTCTGTTGTTGTTGAACAGACTCAGAGTGTGTTCTCTGTTGTTGTTGAACAGACTCAGAGTGTGTTCTCTGTTGTTGTTGAACAGACTCAGAGTGTGTTCTCTGTTGCAGTTGAACAGACTCAGAGTGTGTTCTCTGTTGCAGTTGAACAGACTCAGAGTGTGTTCTCTGTTGTTGTTGAACAGACTCAGAGTGTGTTCTCTGTTGTTGTTGAACAGACTCAGAGTGTGTTCTCTGTTGCAGTTGAACAGACTCAGAGTGTGTTCTCTGTTGCAGTTGAACAGACTCAGAGTGTGTTCTCTGTTGCAGTTGAACAGACTCAGAGTGTGTTCTCTGTTGTTGTTGAACAGACTCAGAGTGTGTTCTCTGTTGCAGTTGAACAGACTCAGAGTGTGTTCTCTGTTGCAGTTGAACAGACTCAGAGTGTGTTCTCTGTTGCAGTTGAACAGACTCAGAGTGTGTTCTCTGTTGCAGTTGAACAGACTCAGAGTGTGTTCTCTGTTGCAGTTGAACAGACTCAGAGTGTGTTCTCTGTTGTTGTTGAACAGACTCAGAGTGTGTTCTCTGTTGTTGTTGAACAGACTCAGAGTGTGTTCTCTGTTGTTGTTGAACAGACTCAGAGTGTGTTCTCTGTTGCAGTTGAACAGACTCAGAGTGTGTTCTCTGTTGCAGTTGAACAGACTCAGAGTGTGTTCTCTGTTGTTGTTGAACAGACTCAGAGTGTGTTCTCTGTTGTTGTTGAACAGACTCAGAGTGTGTTCTCTGTTGCAGTTGAACAGACTCAGAGTGTGTTCTCTGTTGTTGTTGAACAGACTCAGAGTGTGTTCTCTGTTGTTGTTGAACAGACTCAGAGTGTGTTCTCTGTTGTTGTTGAACAGACTCAGAGTGTGTTCTCTGTTGCAGTTGAACAGACTCAGAGTGTGTTCTCTGTTGTTGTTGAACAGACTCAGAGTGTGTTCTCTGTTGTTGTTGAACAGACTCAGAGTGTGTTCTCTGTTGCAGTTGAACAGACTCAGAGTGTGTTCTCTGTTGTTGTTGAACAGACTCAGAGTGTGTTCTCTGTTGTTGTTGAACAGACTCAGAGTGTGTTCTCTGTTGCAGTTGAACAGACTCAGAGTGTGTTCTCTGTTGTTGTTGAACAGACTCAGAGTGTGTTCTCTGTTGTTGTTGAACAGACTCAGAGTGTGTTCTCTGTTGTTGTTGAACAGACTCAGAGTGTGTTCTCTGTTGCAGTTGAACAGACTCAGAGTGTGTTCTCTGTTGCAGTTGAACAGACTCAGAGTGTGTTCTCTGTTGCAGTTGAACAGACTCAGAGTGTGTTCTCTGTTGTTGTTGAACAGACTCAGAGTGTGTTCTCTGTTGTTGTTGAACAGACTCAGAGTGTGTTCTCTGTTGCAGTTGAACAGACTCAGAGTGTGTTCTCTGTTGTTGTTGAACAGACTCAGAGTGTGTTCTCTGTTGTTGTTGAACAGACTCAGAGTGTGTTCTCTGTTGTTGTTGAACAGACTCAGAGTGTGTTCTCTGTTGCAGTTGAACAGACTCAGAGTGTGTTCTCTGTTGTTGTTGAACAGACTCAGAGTGTGTTCTCTGTTGCAGTTGAACAGACTCAGAGTGTGTTCTCTGTTGTTGTTGAACAGACTCAGAGTGTGTTCTCTGTTGTTGTTGAACAGACTCAGAGTGTGTTCTCTGTTGCAGTTGAACAGACTCAGAGTGTGTTCTCTGTTGTTGTTGAACAGACTCAGAGTGTGTTCTCTGTTGTTGTTGAACAGACTCAGAGTGTGTTCTCTGTTGTTGTTGAACAGACTCAGAGTGTGTTCTCTGTTGTTGTTGAACAGACTCAGAGTGTGTTCTCTGTTGTTGTTGAACAGACTCAGAGTGTGTTCTCTGTTGTTGTTGAACAGACTCAGAGTGTGTTCTCTGTTGTTGTTGAACAGACTCAGAGTGTGTTCTCTGTTGCAGTTGAACAGACTCAGAGTGTGTTCTCTGTTGCAGTTGAACAGACTCAGAGTGTGTTCTCTGTTGTTGTTGAACAGACTCAGAGTGTGTTCTCTGTTGTTGTTGAACAGACTCAGAGTGTGTTCTCTGTTGTTGTTGAACAGACTCAGAGTGTGTTCTCTGTTGCAGTTGAACAGACTCAGAGTGTGTTCTCTGTTGCAGTTGAACAGACTCAGAGTGTGTTCTCTGTTGCAGTTGAACAGACTCAGAGTGTGTTCTCTGTTGTTGTTGAACAGACTCAGAGTGTGTTCTCTGTTGTTGTTGAACAGACTCAGAGTGTGTTCTCTGTTGCAGTTGAACAGACTCAGAGTGTGTTCTCTGTTGCAGTTGAACAGACTCAGAGTGTGTTCTCTGTTGCAGTTGAACAGACTCAGAGTGTGTTCTCTGTTGCAGTTGAACAGACTCAGAGTGTGTTCTCTGTTGCAGTTGAACAGACTCAGAGTGTGTTCTCTGTTGTTGTTGAACAGACTCAGAGTGTGTTCTCTGTTGTTGTTGAACAGACTCAGAGTGTGTTCTCTGTTGTTGTTGAACAGACTCAGAGTGTGTTCTCTGTTGTTGTTGAACAGACTCAGAGTGTGTTCTCTGTTGTTGTTGAACAGACTCAGAGTGTGTTCTCTGTTGTTGTTGAACAGACTCAGAGTGTGTTCTCTGTTGCAGTTGAACAGACTCAGAGTGTGTTCTCTGTTGCAGTTGAACAGACTCAGAGTGTGTTCTCTGTTGTTGTTGAACAGACTCAGAGTGTGTTCTCTGTTGCAGTTGAACAGACTCAGAGTGTGTTCTCTGTTGTTGTTGAACAGACTCAGAGTGTGTTCTCTGTTGCAGTTGAACAGACTCAGAGTGTGTTCTCTGTTGTTGTTGAACAGACTCAGAGTGTGTTCTCTGTTGTTGTTGAACAGACTCAGAGTGTGTTCTCTGTTGCAGTTGAACAGACTCAGAGTGTGTTCTCTGTTGCAGTTGAACAGACTCAGAGTGTGTTCTCTGTTGTTGTTGAACAGACTCAGAGTGTGTTCTCTGTTGTTGTTGAACAGACTCAGAGTGTGTTCTCTGTTGTTGTTGAACAGACTCAGAGTGTGTTCTCTGTTGTTGTTGAACAGACTCAGAGTGTGTTCTCTGTTGTTGTTGAACAGACTCAGAGTGTGTTCTCTGTTGTTGTTGAACAGACTCAGAGTGTGTTCTCTGTTGCAGTTGAACAGACTCAGAGTGTGTTCTCTGTTGCAGTTGAACAGACTCAGAGTGTGTTCTCTGTTGCAGTTGAACAGACTCAGAGTGTGTTCTCTGTTGTTGTTGAACAGACTCAGAGTGTGTTCTCTGTTGTTGTTGAACAGACTCAGAGTGTGTTCTCTGTTGTTGTTGAACAGACTCAGAGTGTGTTCTCTGTTGTTGTTGAACAGACTCAGAGTGTGTTCTCTGTTGTTGTTGAACAGACTCAGAGTGTGTTCTCTGTTGTTGTTGAACAGACTCAGAGTGTGTTCTCTGTTGTTGTTGAACAGACTCAGAGTGTGTTCTCTGTTGCAGTTGAACAGACTCAGAGTGTGTTCTCTGTTGCAGTTGAACAGACTCAGAGTGTGTTCTCTGTTGTTGTTGAACAGACTCAGAGTGTGTTCTCTGTTGTTGTTGAACAGACTCAGAGTGTGTTCTCTGTTGTTGTTGAACAGACTCAGAGTGTGTTCTCTGTTGCAGTTGAACAGACTCAGAGTGTGTTCTCTGTTGTTGTTGAACAGACTCAGAGTGTGGGGCAGCCGTGGCGTAGTGGTAATGGCAGTCGTCCCCCGATCGGAAGGTTGGCGGTTCGAATCCCGGTTCCCCACACCATGTGTTGTTGTGTCCTTGGGCAAGACACTTAACCCCGAGTTGCTCCCGGTAGGACTGGAAAGCACCTTGCATGGTAGTCTGCCGCTACCGGTGTATGAATGTGTGTAGCACTTTGAGATTTTCACTAATGAAAAGCGCGTTATTAATTGAATTCATTATTATTATTATTATTATTAATATTCTCTGTTGTTGTTGAACAGACTCAGAGTGTGTTCTCTGTTGCAGTTGAACAGACTCAGAGTGTGTTCTCTGTTGTTGCTCTCTGCTCGGTGGAGCAGTGGATGGTTTGATTAGCTGTTCATCTTTTAACTTGACTTCATGATGGAGAACAAGTGTGAACTTTTCCAAAGCCTCTGCGCTCGAGTCATCCAGTGAATTGTTTCCACCAGAGACTGAAATGAAAAGATAATCAGGTCGGAACACAGAAGGATCTGGATGTTTCAGAATTATTTCATGTGTGCTCTGAGAGAAAGGCCGATTGTTCTGAGCGCCTCACTTCATAACGACGTCCTGTTCCCCATGAGGCCCTGCTCTTGAGCAAACTCAAATATCTGAGAGGTTCAAAGGAAAGACGAGAAGGATTAGTGCAGAGAACAATGAAGCCGAGAGGAACGAGACGGAGGAGGAAGAAGAAACATTCGCTTTGAAAATGAAAACCTAATAATTCTCAAACCTAACATGAAGTGGCCGACAAAGACATCGGACCATTTGTTCAGCAGCTGGTATTCAGCTGATGGTGTTCAGCTGATGGTGTTCAGCTGCTGCAGGACTGCTGGTGTTTAGCTGTTGTAGGACAAATGGCCCTCAACTGCTGGTGTTCAGTTACCAACATTCAGCTGCTAATATTCAGTTAACATTTAGCTACTGATGTTCACATGCAAACATTCAGCTGCTAATATTCAGCTGCTGATATTCAGCTGCTAACATTCAGCTGCTAACATTCAGCTGCTAACAATAAGCTGCTGGTGCTCAGCTACTAACATTCAGCTGTTAGCATTCAGTTGGTCGCATTCAGCTGCTAACTGTAAACTTCTGGTGTGAATCTGCTAACAGACTGCTTCTATCATTCAGCTGCAAACATATAGCTACTGATGTTCAGCTGCTAACATTCATCTACTAGTGTTCAGCTGTTCACATTCAGCTGCTAACATTCAGCTGCTAACATTCAGCTGCTAACATTCAGCTGCTGAATGTCATCTTCTGGTTTTCAGCTGCTAACATTCAGCTACTATCATTCAGCTGCTAACATTCGGCTGCTAACATTCAGCTGCTGTTCAGCTACTAACATTCAGTTTCTAACAATAAGCTGCTGGCGCTCAGCTGCTAACATTCAACTGCTAGTATTCTGCTGCTCACATTCAGCTGCTAACATTCAGCTGCTAACATTCAGCTGCTGTTCAGCTACTAACATTCAGCTGCTAACATTCAGCTGCTAACATTCAGCTGCTAACATTCAGCTGCTAACAATAAGCTGCTGGTGCTCAGCTACTAACATTCAGCTGCTAGCATTCAGTTGGTCGCATTCAGCTGCTAACTGTAAACTTCTGGTGTGAATCTGCTAACAGACTGCTTCTATCATTCAGCTGCAAACATATAGCTACTGATGTTCAGCTGCTAACATTCATCTGCTAGTGTTCAGCTGTTCACTTTCAGCTGCTAACATTCAGCTGCTAACATTCAGCTGCTAACATTCAGCTGCTGAATGTCATCTTCTGGTTTTCAGCTGCTAACATTCAGCTACTATCATTCAGCTGCTAACATTCGGCTGCTAACATTCAGCTGCTGTTCAGCTACTAACATTCAGCTGCTAACAATAAGCTGCTGGCGCTCAGCTGCTAACATTCAACTGCTAGTATTCTGCTGCTCACATTCAGCTGCTAACATTCAGCTGCTAACATTCAGCTGCTGTTCAGCTACTAACATTCAGCTGCTAACATTCAGCTGCTAACATTCAGCTGCTAACATTCAGCTGCTAACAATAAGCTGCTGGTGCTCAGCTACTAACATTCAGCTGCTAGCATTCAGTTGGTCGCATTCAGCTGCTAACTGTAAACTTCTGGTGTGAATCTGCTAACAGACTGCTTCTATCATTCAGCTGCAAACATATAGCTACTGATGTTCAGCTGCTAACATTCATCTGCTAGTGTTCAGCTGTTCACATTCAGCTGCTAACATTCAGCTGCTAACATTCAGCTGCTAACATTCAGCTGCTGAATGTCATCTTCTGGTTTTCAGCTGCTAACATTCAGCTACTATCATTCAGCTGCTAACATTCAGCTGCTAACATTCAGCTGCTGTTCAGCTACTAACATTCAGATGCTAACATTCAGCTACTATCATTCAGCTGCTAACATTCAGCTGCTAACATTCAGCTGCTGTTCAGCTACTAACATTCATCTGCTAACAATAAGCTGCTGGCGCTCAGCTGCTAACATTCAACTGCTAGTATTCTGCTGCTCACATTCATCTGCTAACATTCAGCTGCTAACATTCAGCTGCTGTTCAGCTACTAACATTCAGCTGCTAACATTCAGCTGCTAACATTCAGTTGGTCGCATTCAGCTGCTAACATTCAACTGCTAGTATTCTGCTGCTCACATTCATCTGCTAACATTCAGCTGCTAACATTCAGCTGCTGTTCAGCTACTAACATTCAGCTACTAACATTCAGCTGTTAACATTCAGTTGGTCGCATTCAGCTGCTAACTGTAAACTTCTGGTGTGAATCTGCTAACAGTCTGCTTCTATCATTCAGCTGCAAACATATAGCTACTGATGTTCAGCTGCTAACATTCATCTGCTAGTGTTCAGCTGTTCACATTCAGCTGCTAACATTCAGCTGCTAACATTCAGCTGCTAACATTCAGCTGCTAACATTCATCTGCTAGTGTTCAGCTGTTCACATTCAGCTGCTAACATTCAGCTGCTAACATTCATCTGCTAGTGTTCAGCTGTTCACATTCAGCTGCTAACATTCAGCTGCTAACATTCAGCTGCTAACATTCATCTGCTAGTGTTCAGCTGTTCAAATTCAGCTGCTAACATTCAGCTGCTAACATTCAGCTGCTAACATTCATCTGCTGACGTTCAGCTGCTAACATTCATTTGCTGACGTTTAACTGCTAACATTCATCTGCTGACGTTCAGCTGCTAACATTCATCTGCTTATGTTCAGCTGCTAACATTCTGCTTATGTTCAGCTGCTAACATTCATCTGCTTATGTTCAGCTGCTAACATTCTGCTTATGTTCAGCTGCTAACATTCAGCTGCCAACATTTAGCTTCTAACATTCAGCTCTTGGCGTTCAGCTGTTGACATTCAGGTGCTGGTGTTCAGCTGCTGGTGTTCAGCTGCTGATGTTCAGCTGCTGGTGTTCAGCTGCTGGTGTTCAGCTGCTGGTGTTCAGCTGCTGATGTTCAGCTGCTGATGTTCAGCTGCTGATGTTCAGTTGCTGATGTTCAGCTGCTGATGTTCAGCTGCTGATGTTCAGCTGCTGACGTTCAGCTGCTGGTGTTCAGCTGTTGACATTCAGCTGCTGATGTTCAGCTGCTGGTGTTCAGCTGCTGGTGTTCAGCTGCTGGCGTTCAGCTGCTGACCTTCAGCTGCTGGTGTTCAGCTGCTGACGTTCAGCTGCTGGTGTTCAGCTGCTGACGTTCAGCTGCTGGTGTTCAGCTGCTGACGTTCAGCTGCTGGTGTTCAGCTGCTAGAGTTCAGCTGCTGATGTTCAGCTGCTGGTGTTCAGCTGCTGATGTTCAGCTGCTGGTGTTCAGCTGCTGATGTTCAGCTGCTGGTGTTCAGCTGCTGATGTTCAGCTGCTGGTGTTCAGCTGCTAGAGTTCAGCTGCTGATGTTCAGCTGCTGGTGTTCAGCTGCTGATGTTCAGCTGCTGATGTTCAGCTGCTAGAGTTCAGCTGCTGATGTTCAGCTGCTGGTGTTCAGCTGCTGATGTTCAGCTGCTGGTGTTCAGCTGCTGATGTTCAGCTGTTGGTGTTCAGCTGCTAGAGTTCAGCTGCTGGTGTTCAGCTGCTGGTGTTCAGCTGCTGATGTTCAGCTGCTGATGTTCAGCTGCTGGTGTTCAGCTGCTAGAGTTCAGCTGCTGATGTTCAGCTGCTGGTGTTCAGCTGTTGATGTTCAGCTGCTGATGTTCAGCTGCTGGTGTTCAGCTGCTAATGTTCAGCTGCTGGAGTTCAGCTGTGGATGTTCAGCTGCTGACGTTCAGCTGCTGACGTTCAGCTGCTGATGTTCAGCTGCTGGTGTTCAGCTGCTGACGTTCAGCTGCTGGTGTTCAGCTGCTAGAGTTCAGCTGCTGATGTTCAGCTGCTGGTGTTCAGCTGCTGATGTTCAGCTGCTGGTGTTCAGCTGCTGATGTTCAGCTGCTGGTGTTCAGCTGCTGATGTTCAGCTGTTGGTGTTCAGCTGCTAGAGTTCAGCTGCTGATGTTCAGCTGCTGGTGTTCAGCTGGTGATGTTCAGCTGCTGATGTTCAGCTGCTAGAGTTCAGCTGCTGATGTTCAGCTGCTGGTGTTCAGTTGCTGATGTTCAGCTGCTGGTGTTCAGTTGCTGATGTTCAGCTGTTGGTGTTCAGCTGCTAGAGTTCAGCTGCTGGTGTTCAGCTGCTGGTGTTCAGTTGCTGATGTTCAGCTGCTGATGTTCAGCTGTTGGTGTTCAGCTGCTAGAGTTCAGCTGCTGATGTTCAGTTGCTGGTGTTCAGTTGTTGATGTTCAGCTGCTGATGTTCAGCTGCTGGTGTTCAGCTGCTAATGTTTAGCTGCTGGACGTTCAGCTGCTGGAGTACGTTCAGCTGCTGACGTTCAGCTGCTGACGTTCAGCTGCTGATGTTCAGCTGCTGGTGTTCAGTTGCTGGTGTTCAGCTGCTGGTGTTCAGTTGCTGGTGTTCAGTTGCTGGAGTTCAGTTGCTAACATTCATCTGCTGACGTTCATCTGCTAACATTCATCTGCCGACGTTCAGCTGCTAACATTCATCAGCTGACGTTCAGTTGCTAACATTCAGCTGCTGATGTTCAGCTGCTAACATTCATCTGCCGACGTTCAGTTGCTGACGTTCAGCTGCTGGTGTTCAGCTGCTGGTGTTCAGCTGCTGGAGTTCAGCTGTTGGTGTTCAGCTGCTGGTGTTCAGCTGCTGGTGTTCAGCTGCTGGTGTTCAGCTGCTGGTGTTCAGCTGCTGGTGTTCAGCTGCTGGTGTTCAGCTGCTGGTGTTCAGCTGCTGGTGTTCAGCTGCTGGTGTTCAGCTGCTGGTGTTCAGCTGTTGGTGTTC
>JBBPBX010029586.1:0-27734 GCA_038048925.1 Garcialebias charrua
GAGCTAAAATGAAATGGCATTTTGGGGGCTTTATCGTATCCTAAAACTCACCAAATTTGGCAGACTCATCATTCAGACATGGGGGAGTAAAGATTTATCAAAACCTCGCATTTTCATATATGCTGAAGGGGCGTGGCCTGGCCTCAAAGTTAGGTATCTCGCCATGAAAAACGAAACACTAATAGCACCTACAAGAAAACCGTCTAATACATCAAACCTTCAGTGATTGACCCACAACCGGTCCCCTACAATACTGAATGGTCAAATCATGACATTAATTAAGCCACGCCCCCTCACAACAGGAAGTGTACAGTTATACATTGAACGTCCCGATCGGACACCTGTTACCTAATCAGCGGGACGGTCTGTCCAGTGACCGAAGACATGTTGCTGTAACAAGCTTTCCAACACTGACCGTTTTGGGTGGAGCATGTGGGCGTGGCGATGTGGCGAATCAGACGTAACGCCGTCACAATACGTTTGGCCTTTTGGGAGCTTTATCATATCCCAAAACTCACCAAATTTGGCAGACTCGTCAGGACTGGTGAAAAATTACATATTTTGGGGGCGTGGCCAAAATTGCAACAGAAACGGCTCAAGAGCGCCACCTAGAATATTTCAAACTACCCTCCGCATTGGCCTTAGTTTCACGTAGGATCATGAAATTTGGTACACTTGTCCAATTCACAAAGACGTACAGAAAACCCTCTGGCATCAACATTGTACGATAAATGGGAAGGCGGCCATTTTGGAATGTGGACCAAATTGGGTGCATACATTGGGTGCCGAACGGGTACGGGAAAGGCACGAGAGTGTTTCAGGGTGGACTAGCTCGACTTCCCGCGGTCGCCACGAGAAGGGCGGAGCGGCGCTAAGGCATTCACACGTGCATTTTCGTAGGAAATGCAAATTTTCTAGTTGTGTGAATGCCAACAAGGCATTCACACTATAGAGATTGTGTTTATATTTGTGTGAATGCCAACAAGGCATTCACACTATAGAGATTGTGTTTATATTTGTGTGAATGCCAACAAGGCATTCACACTATAGAGATTGTGTTTATATTTGTGTGAATGCCAACAAGGCATTCACACTATAGAGATTGTGTTTATATTTATTATTATCTACAGTTTATAGATGTTACTATCTTCATTCCGTACGTTTTTTGGCATGTAACTACTCGCACAGTTTTGGTGCGATTTCAACAATTCATATATCAAAATGTTCAGCTCATTTAGGACAATCCGGCTATGACTTTTGGTAATGCTGCAACTTTAGCTTTTTGAGATATTCAGCCTTTTCGGCCATCTTTTTCCCATTGAAAATGAATGGAGCTAAAATGAAATGGCCGTTTGGGGGCTTTATCATATCCTAAATCTCACCAAATTTGGCAGACTCATCACTCAGACATGGGGGAGTAAAAAATGATCAAAACCTCATGTTTTCATATATGATGAAGGGGCGTGGCCTGGCCTCAAAGTTAGGTATCTCGCCATGAAAAACGAAACACTAATAGCACCTACACGAAAACTGTCTAATACATCAAACCTTCAGTGATTGACCCACAACCAGTCCCCTGCAATACTGAATGGTCAAATCATGACATTAATTAAGCCACGCCCCCTCACAACAGGAAGTGTACAGTTGTACATTGAACGTCCCGATCGGACACCTGTTACCTAATCAGCGTGACGGTCTGTCCAGTGACCATAGATATGTTGCTGTAACAGGCTTTCCAACACTGACCGTTTTGGGTGGAGCATGTGGGCGTGGCGATGTGGCGAATCAGACGTCACGCCGTCACAAACGAAACACTAATAGCACCTACACGAAAACTGTCTAATACATCAAACCTTCAGTGATTGACCCACATCCGGTCCCCTGCAATACTGAATGGTCAAATCATGACAATAATTAAGCCACGCCCCCTCACAACAGGAAGTGTACAGTTGTACATTGAACATCCCGATCGGACACCTGTTACCTAATCAGCGTGACGGTCTGTCCAGTGACCGAAGACATGTTGCTGTAACAAGCTTTCCACGACTGGTTGTTTTGGGTGGAGCATGTGGGCGTGGCGATGTGGCGAATCAGACGTAACGCCGTCACAATACGTTTGGCCTTTTGGGAGCTTTATCATATCCCAAAACTCACCAAATTTGGCAGACTCATCAGGACTGGTGAAAAATTACATATTTTGGGGGCGTGGCCAAAATTGCAAAAGAAACGGCTCAAGAGCGCCACCTAGAATATTTCAAACTACCCTCCGCATTGGCCTTAGTTTCACGTAGGATCATGAAATTTGGTACACCTCCCCGATTCACCAAGGCGCACAGAAAACCCTCTGGCACCAACGTTGTACGATGAAAGGAAAGGCGAACTTTTCGGCCATTTTTATCCCATTGAAAATGAATGGCGCTAAAATGAAATGGCATTTTGGGGGCTTTGTCATATCCCAAAACTCACCAAAATTGGCAGACTCATCAGGACTGGTGAACGATTACATATTTTGGGGGCGTGGCCAAAATTTCAAAAGAAACGGCTCAAGAGCGCCACCTAGAAAATTTCAAACTACCCTCCGCATTGGCCTTAGTTTCACGTAGGATCATGAAATTTGGTACACTTGTCCAATTCACCAAGACGCACAGAAAACCCTCTGGCGTCAACGTTGTACGATAAATGGGAAGGCGGCCATTTTGGAATGTGGACCAAATTGGGTGCGTGCATTGGGTGCCGAACGGGTACGGGAAAGGCACGAGAGTGTTTCGGGGTGGACCAGCTGGACTTCCCGCGGTCGCCGCGAGAAGGGCGGAGCGGCGCTAAGGCATTCACACGTGCATTTTCGCAGGAAATGCGGTTTTTCTAGTTATATTATTATTATAGTTACTATCTTCCGTCCGTACGTTTTTTGGCGTCCTACTCCTCCTAGAGTATTTGTGCCATTTCAACGATTCATATATCAAAATGTTCAGCTCGCTCAGGACAATCCAGCTATGACTTTTGGTAATGCTGCAACTTTAGCTTTTTGAGATATCTAGCCTTTTCGGCCATTTTTTTCCCATTGAAAATGAATGGAGCTAAAATGAAATGGCCTTTTGGGGGCTTTATCATATCCTAAATCTCACCAAATTTGGCAGACTCATCACTTAGACATGGGGGAGTAATAAATGATCAACACCTCGCGTTTTCATATATGCTGAAGGGGCGTGGCCTGGCCTCAAGGTTAGGCATCTCGCCATGAAAAACGAAACACTAATAGCACCTACACGAAAACCGTCTAATACATCAAACCTTCAGTGATTGACCCACAACCGGTCCCCTACAATACTGAATGGTCAAATCATGACATTAATTAAGCCACGCCCCCTCACAACAGGAAGTGTACAGTTATACATTGAACGTCCCGATCGGACACCTGTTACCTAATCAGCGGGACGGTCTGTCCAGTGACCGAAGACATGTTGCTGTAACAAGCTTTCCAACACTGACCGTTTTGGGTGGAGCATGTGGGCGTGGCGATGTGGCGAATCAGCCGTCACGCCGTCACAAACGAAACACTAATAGCACCTACACGAAAACAGTCTAATACATCAAACCTTCAGTGATTGACCCACATCCGGTCCCCTGCAATACTGAATGGTCAAATCATGACAATAATTAAGCCACGCCCCCTCACAACAGGAAGTGTACAGTTGTACATTGAACGTCCCGATCGGACACCTGTTACCTAATCAGCGTGACGGTCTGTCCAGTGACCGAAGACATGTTGCTGTAACAAGCTTTCCAACACTGACCGTTTTGGGTGGAGCATGTGGGCGTGGCGATGTGGCGAATCAGACGTAACGCCGTCACAATACGTTTGGCCTTTTGGGAGCTTTATCATATCCCAAAACTCACCAAATTTGGCAGACTCGTCAGGACTGGTGAAAAATTACATATTTTGGGGGCGTGGCCAAAATTGCAACAGAAAGGGCTCAAGAGCGCCACCTAGAATATTTCAAATTACCCTCCGCATTGGCCTTAGTTTCACGTAGGATCATGAAATTTGGTACACTTGTCCAATTCACCAAGACGCACAGAAAACCCTCTGGCGTCAACGTTGTACGATAAATGGGAAGGCGGCCATTTTGGAATGTGGACCAAATTGAGTGCACGCACTGGGTGCCGAACGGGTACGGGAAAGGCACGAGAGTGTTTCGGGGTGGACCAGCTCGACTTCCCGCGGTCGCCGCGAGAAGGGCGGAGCGGCGCTGAGGCATTCACACGTGCATTTTCGTAGGAAATGCGGTTTTTCTAGTTGTGTGAATGCCAACAAGGCATTCACACTATAGAGATTGTGTTTATATTTATTATTATTCTTTATAGATGTTACTATCTTCCATCCGTACGTTTTTTGGCGTCCTACTCCTCCTAGAGTATTTGTGCTATTTCAACGATTCATATATCAAAATGTTCAGCTCGTTCAGGACAATCCAGCTATGACTTTTGGTAATGTTGCAACTTTCGCTTTTTGAAATATTAAGCCTTTTCGGCCATTTTTTTCCCATTGAAAATGAATGGAGCTAAAATGAAATGGCCTTTTGGAGGATTTATCATATCCTAAATCTCACCAAATTTGGCAGACTCATCACTCAGACATGGGGGAGTAAAAAATGATCAAAACCTCGCGTTTTTATATATGGTGAAGGGGCGTGGCCTGGCCTCAAAGTTAGGTATCTCGCCATGAAAAACGAAACACTAATAGCACCTACACGAAAACCGTCTAATACATCAAACCTTCAGTGATTGACCCACAACCGGTCCCCTACAATACTGAATGGTCAAATCATGACATTAATTAAGCCACGCCCCCTCACAACAGGAAGTGTACAGTTATACATTGAACGTCCCGATCGGACACCTGTTACCTAATCAGCGGGACGGTCTGTCCAGTGACCGAAGACATGTTGCTGTAACAAGCTTTCCAACACTGACCGTTTTGGGTGGAGCATGTGGGCGTGGCGATGTGGCGAATCAGCCGTCACGCCGTCACAAACGAAACACTAATAGCACCTACACGAAAACAGTCTAATACATCAAACCTTCAGTGATTGACCCACATCCGGTCCCCTGCAATACTGAATGGTCAAATCATGACAATAATTAAGCCACGCCCCCTCACAACAGGAAGTGTACAGTTGTACATTGAACGTCCCGATCGGACACCTGTTACCTAATCAGCGTGACGGTCTGTCCAGTGACCGAAGACATGTTGCTGTAACAAGCTTTCCACGACTGGTTGTTTTGGGTGGAGCATGTGGGCGTGGCGATGTGGCGAATCAGACGTAACGCCGTCACAATACGTTTGGCCTTTTGGGAGCTTTATCATATCCCAAAACTCACCAAATTTGGCAGACTCGTCAGGACTGGTGAAAAATTACATATTTTGGGGGCGTGGCCAAAATTGCAACAGAAACGGCTCAAGAGCGCCACCTAGAATATTTCAAACTACCCTCCGCATTGGCCTTAGTTTCACGTAGGATCATGAAATTTGGTACACCTCCCCGATTCACCAAGGCGCACAGAAAACCCTCTGGCACCAACGTTGTACGATGAAAGGAAAGGCGACCTTTTCGGCCATTTTTATCCCATTGAAAATGAATGGCGCTAAAATGAAATGGCATTTTGGGGGCTTTGTCATATCCCAAAACTCACCAAAATTGGCAGACTCGTCAGGACTGGTGAACGATTACATATTTTGGGGGCGTGGCCAAAATTTCAAAAGAAACGGCTCAAGAGCGCCACCTAGAAAATTTCAAACTACCCTCCGCATTGGCCTTAGTTTCACGTAGGATCATGAAATTTGGTACACCTCCCCAATTCACCAAGACGCACAGAAAACCCTCTGGCGTGAACGTTGTACGATAAATGGGAAGGCGGCCATCTTGGAACGTGGACCAAATTGGGTGCACGCATTGGGTGCCGAACAGGCAGGGGAAAGGCACGAGAGTGTTTCAGGGTGGACCAGCTGGACTTCCCGCGGTCGTCGCGAGAAGGGCGGAGCGGCGCTAAGGCATTCACACGTGCATTTTCGTAGGAAATGCGGTTTTTCTAGTTATTTATAGATGTTACTATCTTCATTCCGTACGTTTTTTGGCATGTAACTACTCGCACAGTTTTGGTGCCATTTCAACAATTCATATATCAAAATGTCCAGCTCGTTCAGGACAATCCGGCTATGACTTTTGGTAATGCTGCAACTTTAGCTTTTTGAATTATTTAGCCTTTTCGGCCATTTTTTTCCCATTGAAAATGAATGGAGCTAAAATGAAATGGCATGTTGGGGGCTTTATCATATCCTAAATCTCACCAAATTTGGCAGACTCATCACTCAGACATGGGGGAGTAAAAAATGATCAAAACCTCACGTTTTCATATATGCTGAAGGGGCGTGGCCTGGCCTCAAAATTAGGCATCTCGCCATGAAAAACGAAACACTAATAGCACCTACACGAAAACCGTCTAATACATCAAACCTTCAGTGATTGACCCACAACCGGTCCCTTACAATACTGAATGGTCAAATCATGACATTAATTAAGCCACGCCCCCTCACAACAGGAAGTGTACAGTTATACATTGAACGTCCCGATCGGACACCTGTTACCTAATCAGCGGGACGGTCTGTCCAGTGACCAAAGACATGTTGCTGTAACAAGCTTTCCAACACTGACCGTTTTGGGTGGAGCATGTGGGCGTGGCGATGTGGCGAATCAGCCGTCACGCCGTCACAAACGAAACACTAATAGCACCTACACGAAAACAGTCTAATACATCAAACCTTCAGTGATTGACCCACATCCGGTCCCCTGCAATACTGAATGGTCAAATCATGACAATAATTAAGCCACGCCCCCTCACAACAGGAAGTGTACAGTTGTACATTGAACATCCCGATCGGACACCTGTTACCTAATCAGCGTGACGGTCTGTCCAGTGACCGAAGACATGTTGCTGTAACAAGCTTTCCACGACTGGTTGTTTTGGGTGGAGCATGTGGGCGTGGCGATGTGGCGAATCAGACGTAACGCCGTCACAATACGTTTGGCCTTTTGGGAGCTTTATCATATCCCAAAACTCACCAAATTTGGCAGACTCGTCAGGACTGGTGAAAAATTACATATTTTGGGGGCGTGGCCAAAATTGCAAAAGAAACGGCTCAAGAGCGCCACCTAGAATATTTCAAACTACCCTCCGCATTGGCCTTAGTTTCACGTAGGATCATGAAATTTGGTACACCTCCCCGATTCACCAAGGCGCACAGAAAACCCTCTGGCACCAACGTTGTACGATGAAAGGAAAGGCGAACTTTTCGGCCATTTTTATCCCATTGAAAATGAATGGAGCTAAAATGAAATAGCATTTTGGGGGCTTTGTCATATCCCAAAACTCACCAAAATTGGCAGACTCATCAGGACTGGTGAACAATTACATATTTTGGGGGCGTGGCCAAAATTTCAAAAGAAACGGCTCAAGAGCGCCACCTAGAAAATTTCAAACTACCCTCCGCATTGGCCTTAGTTTCACGTAGGATCATGAAATTTGGTACGCTTGTCCAATTCACCAAGACGCACAGAAAACCCTCTGGCATCAACGTTGTACGATAAATGGGAAGGCGGCCATTTTGGAATGTGGACCAAATTGGGTGCGTGCATTGGGTGCCGAAAGGGTACGGGAAAGGCACGAGAGTGTTTCAGGGTGGACCAGCTCGACTTCCCGCGATCGCCGCGAGAAGGGCGGAGCGGCGCTAAGGCATTCACACGTGCATTTTCGCAGGAAATGCGGTTTTTCTAGTTGTGTGAATGCATTCACACTACACTATAGAGATTATATTTATATTTGTGTGAATGCCAACAAGGCATTCACACTATAGAGATTGTGTTTATATTTATTATAGTTACTATCTTCCGTCCGTACGTTTTTTGGCATCCTACTCCTCCTACAGTTTTTGTGCCATTTCAACAATTCATATATCAAAATGTTCAGCTCGCTCAGGACAATCCAGCTATGACTTTTGGTAATGCTGCAACTTTCGCTTTTAGAGATATGAAGCCTTTTCGGCCATTTTTTTCCCATTGAAAATGAATGGAGCTAAAATGAAATGGCCTTTTGGGGGCTTTATCATATCCTAAAACTCACCAAATTTGGCAGACTCATCACTCAGACATGCAGGAGTAACAAATGATCAAAACCTCGCATTTTCATATATGCTGAAGGGGCGTGGCCTGGCCTCAAAGTTAGGCATCTCGCCATGAAAAACGAAACACTAATAGCACCTACACGAAAACCGTCTAATACATCAAACCTTCAGTGATTGACCCACAACCACTCCCCTGCAATACTGAATGGTCAAATCATGACATTAATTAAGCCACGCCCCCTCACAACAGGAAGTGTACAGTTATACATTGAACGTCCCGATCGGACACCTGTTACCTAATCAGCGGGACGGTCTGTCCAGTGACCGAAGACATGTTGCTGTAACAAGCTTTCCAACACTGACCGTTTTGGGTGGAGCATGTGGGCGTGGCGATGTGGCGAATCAGCCGTCACGCCGTCACAAACGAAACACTAATAGCACCTACACGAAAACAGTCTAATACATCAAACCTTCAGTGATTGACCCACATCCGGTCCCCTGCAATACTGAATGGTCAAATCATGACAATAATTAAGCCACGCCCCCTCACAACAGGAAGTGTACAGTTGTACATTGAACGTCCCGATCGGACACCTGTTACCTAATCAGCGTGACGGTCTGTCCAGTGACCAAAGACATGTTGCTGTAACAAGCTTTCCACGACTGGTTGTTTTGGGTGGAGCATGTGGGCGTGGCGATGTGGCGAATCAGACGTAACGCCGTCACAATACGTTTGGCCTTTTGGGAGCTTTATCATATCCCAAAACTCACCAAATTTGGCAGACTCGTCAGGACTGGTGAAAAATTACATATTTTGGGGGCGTGGCCAAAATTGCAACAGAAAGGGCTCAAGAGCGCCACCTAGAAAATTTCAAACTACCCTCCGCATTGGCCTTAGTTTCACGTAGGATCATGAAATTTGGTACACTTGTCCAATTCACCAAGACGCACAGAAAACCCTCTGGCGTCAACGTTGTACGATAAATGGGAAGGCGGCCATTTTGGAATGTGGACCAAATTGAGTGCACGCACTGGGTGCCGAACGGGTACGGGAAAGGCACGAGAGTGTTTCGGGGTGGACCAGCTCGACTTCCCGCGGTCGCCGCGAGAAGGGCGGAGCGGCGCTAAGGCATTCACACGTGCATTTTCGTAGGAAATGCGGTTTTTCTAGTTGTGTGAATGCCAACAAGGCATTCACACTATAGAGATTGTGTTTATATTTAATATTATTATTATAGTTACTATCTTCCGTCCGTACGTTTTTTGGCGTCCTACTCCTCCTAGAGTATTTGTGCCATTTCAACGATTCATATATCAAAATGTTCAGCTCGCTCAGGACAATCCAGCTATGACTTTTGGTAATGCTGCAACTTTAGCTTTTTGAGATATCTAGCCTTTTCGGCCATTTTTTTCCCATTGAAAATGAATGGAGCTAAAATGAAATGGCCTTTTGGGGGCTTTATCATATCCTAAATCTCACCAAATTTGGCAGACTCATCACTTAGACATGGGGGAGTAATAAATGATCAACACCTCGCGTTTTCATATATGCTGAAGGGGCGTGGCCTGGCCTCAAGGTTAGGCATCTCGCCATGAAAAACGAAACACTAATAGCACCTACACGAAAACCGTCTAATACATCAAACCTTCAGTGATTGACCCACAACCGGTCCCCTACAATACTGAATGGTCAAATCATGACATTAATTAAGCCACGCCCCCTCACAACAGGAAGTGTACAGTTATACATTGAACGTCCCGATCGGACACCTGTTACCTAATCAGCGGGACGGTCTGTCCAGTGACCGAAGACATGTTGCTGTAACAAGCTTTCCAACACTGACCGTTTTGGGTGGAGCATGTGGGCGTGGCGATGTGGCGAATCAGCCGTCACGCCGTCACAAACGAAACACTAATAGCACCTACACGAAAACAGTCTAATACATCAAACCTTCAGTGATTGACCCACATCCGGTCCCCTGCAATACTGAATGGTCAAATCATGACAATAATTAAGCCACGCCCCCTCACAACAGGAAGTGTACAGTTGTACATTGAACGTCCCGATCGGACACCTGTTACCTAATCAGCGTGACGGTCTGTCCAGTGACCGAAGACATGTTGCTGTAACAAGCTTTCCAACACTGACCGTTTTGGGTGGAGCATGTGGGCGTGGCGATGTGGCGAATCAGACGTAACGCCGTCACAATACGTTTGGCCTTTTGGGAGCTTTATCATATCCCAAAACTCACCAAATTTGGCAGACTCGTCAGGACTGGTGAAAAATTACATATTTTGGGGGCGTGGCCAAAATTGCAACAGAAAGGGCTCAAGAGCGCCACCTAGAATATTTCAAATTACCCTCCGCATTGGCCTTAGTTTCACGTAGGATCATGAAATTTGGTACACTTGTCCAATTCACCAAGACGCACAGAAAACCCTCTGGCGTCAACGTTGTACGATAAATGGGAAGGCGGCCATTTTGGAATGTGGACCAAATTGAGTGCACGCACTGGGTGCCGAACGGGTACGGGAAAGGCACGAGAGTGTTTCGGGGTGGACCAGCTCGACTTCCCGCGGTCGCCGCGAGAAGGGCGGAGCGGCGCTAAGGCATTCACACGTGCATTTTCGCAGGAAATGCGGTTTTTCTAGTTGTGTGAATGCCAACAAGGCATTCACACTATAGAGATTGTGTTTATATTTATATATTATTCTTTATAGATGTTACTATCTTCCATCCGTACGTTTTTTGGCGTCCTACTCCTCCTAGAGTATTTGTGCTATTTCAACGATTCATATATCAAAATGTTCAGCTCGTTCAGGACAATCCAGCTATGACTTTTGGTAATGTTGCAACTTTCGCTTTTTGAAATATTAAGCCTTTTCGGCCATTTTTTTCCCATTGAAAATGAATGGAGCTAAAATGAAATGGCCTTTTGGAGGATTTATCATATCCTAAATCTCACCAAATTTGGCAGACTCATCACTCAGACATGGGGGAGTAAAAAATGATCAAAACCTCGCGTTTTCATATATGGTGAAGGGGCGTGGCCTGGCCTCAAAGTTAGGTATCTCGCCATGAAAAACGAAACACTAATAGCACCTACACGAAAACCGTCTAATACATCAAACCTTCAGTGATTGACCCACAACCGGTCCCCTACAATACTGAATGGTCAAATCATGACATTAATTAAGCCACGCCCCCTCACAACAGGAAGTGTACAGTTATACATTGAACGTCCCGATCGGACACCTGTTACCTAATCAGCGGGACGGTCTGTCCAGTGACCGAAGACATGTTGCTGTAACAAGCTTTCCAACACTGACCGTTTTGGGTGGAGCATGTGGGCGTGGCGATGTGGCGAATCAGCCGTCACGCCGTCACAAACGAAACACTAATAGCACCTACACGAAAACAGTCTAATACATCAAACCTTCAGTGATTGACCCACATCTGGTCCCCTGCAATACTGAATGGTCAAATCATGACAATAATTAAGCCACGCCCCCTCACAACAGGAAGTGTACAGTTGTACATTGAACATCCCGATCGGACACCTGTTACCTAATCAGCGTGACGGTCTGTCCAGTGACCGAAGACATGTTGCTGTAACAAGCTTTCCACGACTGGTTGTTTTGGGTGGAGCATGTGGGCGTGGCGATGTGGCGAATCAGACGTAACGCCGTCACAATACGTTTGGCCTTTTGGGAGCTTTATCATATCCCAAAACTCACCAAATTTGGCAGACTCGTCAGGACTGGTGAAAAATTACATATTTTGGGGGCGTGGCCAAAATTGCAACAGAAAGGGCTCAAGAGCGCCACCTAGAATATTTCAAATTACCCTCCGCATTGGCCTTAGTTTCACGTAGGATCATGAAATTTGGTACACCTCCCCGATTCACCAAGGCGCACAGAAAACCCTCTGGCACCAACGTTGTACGATGAAAGGAAAGGCGACCTTTTCGGCCATTTTTATCCCATTGAAAATGAATGGAGCTAAAATGAAATAGCATTTTGGGGGCTTTTTCATATCCCAAAACTCACCAAAATTGGCAGACTCATCAGGACTGGTGAACAATTACATATTTTGGGGGCGTGACCAAAATTTCAAAAGAAACGGCTCAAGAGCGCCACCTAGAAAATTTCAAACTACCCTCCGCATTGGCCTTAGTTTCACGTAGGATCATGAAATTTGGTACACTTGTCCAATTCACCAAGACGCACAGAAAACCCTCTGGCATCAACGTTGTACGATAAATGGGAAGGCGGCCATTTTGGAATGTGGACCAAATCGGGTGCGTGCATTGGGTGCCGAACGGGTACGGGAAAGGCACGAGAGTGTTTCAGGGTGGACCAGCTCGACTTCCCGCGGTCGCCGCGAGAAGGGCGGAGCGGCGCTAAGGCATTCACACGTGCATTTTCGCAGGAAATGCGGTTTTTCTAGTTATAGTTACTATCTTCCGTCCGTACGTTTTTTGGCACGCTACTCCTCCTAGAGTATTTGTGCCATTTCAACGATTCATATATCAAAATGTTCAGCTCGTTCAGGACAATCCAGCTATGACTTTTGGTAATGCTGCAAGTTGCGCTTTTTGAAATATTAAGCCTTTTCGGCCATTTTTTTCCCATTGAAAATGAATGGAGCTAAAATGAAATGGTCTTTTGGGGGCTTTATCATACCCTAAAACTCACCAAATTTGGCAGACTCATCACTCAGACATGCAGGAGTAACAAATGATCAAAACCTCGCATTTTCATATATGCTGAAGGGGCGTGGCCTGGCCTCAAAGTTAGGCATCTCGCCATGAAAAACGAAACACTAATAGCACCTACACGAAAACCGTCTAATACATCAAACCTTCAGTGATTGACCCACAACCACTCCCCTGCAATACTGAATGGTCAAATCATGACATTAATTAAGCCACGCCCCCTCACAACAGGAAGTGTACAGTTATACATTGAACGTCCCGATCGGACACCTGTTACCTAATCAGCGGGACGGTCTGTCCAGTGACCGAAGACATGTTGCTGTAACAAGCTTTCCAACACTGACCGTTTTGGGTGGAGCATGTGGGCGTGGCGATGTGGCGAATCAGCCGTCACGCCGTCACAAACGAAACACTAATAGCACCTACACGAAAACAGTCTAATACATCAAACCTTCAGTGATTGACCCACATCCGGTCCCCTGCAATACTGAATGGTCAAATCATGACAATAATTAAGCCACGCCCCCTCACAACAGGAAGTGTACAGTTGTACATTGAACATCCCGATCGGACACCTGTTACCTAATCAGCGTGACGGTCTGTCCAGTGACCGAAGACATGTTGCTGTAACAAGCTTTCCACGACTGGTTGTTTTGGGTGGAGCATGTGGGCGTGGCGATGTGGCGAATCAGACGTAACGCCGTCACAATACGTTTGGCCTTTTGGGAGCTTTATCATATCCCAAAACTCACCAAATTTGGCAGACTCGTCAGGACTGGTGAACGATTACATATTTTGGGGGCGTGGCCAAAATTGCAACAGAAAGGGCTCAAGAGCGCCACCTAGAATATTTCAAACTACCCTCCGCATTGGCCTTAGTTTCACGTAGGATCATGAAATTTGGTACACCTCCCCGATTCACCAAGGCGCACAGAAAACCCTCTGGCACCAACATTGTGCGATGAAAGGAAAGGCGACCTTTTCGGCCATTTTTATCCCATTGAAAATGAATGGAGCTAAAATGAAATAGCATTTTGGGGGCTTTTTCATATCCCAAAACTCACCAAAATTGGCGGACTCATCAGGACTGGTGAACAATTACATATTTTGGGGGCGTGGCCAAAATTTCAAAAGAAACGGCTCAAGAGCGCCACCTAGAAAATTTCAAACTACCCTCCGCATTGGCCTTAGTTTCACGTAGGATCATGAAATTTGGTACACTTGTCCAATTCACCAAGACGCACAGAAAACCCTCTGGCGTCAACGTTGTACGATAAATGGGAAGGCGGCCATTTTGGAATGTGGACCAAATCGGGTGCACGCATTGGGTGCCGAACGGGTACGGGAAAGGCACGAGAGCGTTTCAGGGTGGACCAGCTCGACTTCCCGCGATCGCCGCGAGAAGGGCGGAGCGGCGCTAAGGCATTCACACGTGCATTTTCGCAGGAAATGCGGTTTTTCTAGTTTTAAATTTGTTCTTTATTTCTCTATATCGTTCTGTACATTTTTTTTGTTCTTTTGTGTTTTAAATTTGAAATGAATAAATCAAATAAAAAATAAATTGTTATGAGCTATTAATTTGGTGGATAATCATTTGAATTGATTTTAAGGTTTTATGTTTCACTTTAATTGACATTTTCAGATTATTTTTTTTCATCAACATTTCAGTCCTTTGGCGCCTCCAGGTGTCACTAGAAGTAGACCGATTAGTGTTTTCCATGCATTCAACCTTTATTTATACAGGTTAGTCCCATTGAGGCCAACCAGTGCAGGCATGTGTCTCTGCGTTGTTTTTTGCCAGATGTTTGAAGCCACTTATCCACAGCTTCTTGTAATGGAACCATCAGGTTTGGATTGCTCTGAGGCAGGGGTGTCATACCGGTACTCATTTCCACTGAGGGCTATATCTTCATAATGGTTGCCCTCAAAGGTCCAGATGTAACTGTAGACAGTACTGTATAAATGTAGCTAAATTTAACTAAATGTAATGTAAAATAAACACAACTACTCCTTAATGTTAAATAACTTATTTTTGTACTTATTCAAATTACAAATACTTGGTAAAAACCTCTGAGGGACAACAAGGTATCACTATTTCCCTGATTCTACAATCTGTTTTTGTAAACCTGAGTATCCTGGTCAACTTTGATGGGAACATCTTGTCATGAGATGCACTCCAGTGACCCTTGTACAGTTACTAATGCACACACTTAATATGTCACTAAACGGCCTCTGGATTTTTAACTCCTCCCCCGAAGCAGATTCAAATTCTCCCTCAAAATGGGCGTGTCGAGAGACAAGGAGTGGAGAACGTGGGGTGTTGGCTACGTTCACGCCTCCTCCAGTAACAACCTAAAAAACTCTAGCCAACAACATAAACCAAGCAACAACAAATAATAAACACGTACAGTAGATGTATTTATTTATCTATCCATTCCACCTGACCTATCCAAAACAAAAGGCTTAAAAAACATTAAAATAATACCACAAAGTTCTCCATGACCGGGAAGTGAACCCAGGTCTCCCACATCACAACCCAGCTGTATACCACTGACCCAACATGGCATTCATGCATCGCTCCTCTATCGCACACTATTAAAACAAATACAACACGATGGTTTCAATGAAGTGGAAAATATTCTTAAAATAAATAAGTTAAAATACACAAATAACTAGTGCCATTCCGAAAACTATAATATGCTTTGTTGCAGAGCTTTTCAGGAGTGAAATGTACCACTCCCATATAAGGTATGAACTGCAGTGAGGACCGTCTCATCTCCGCAGGGGATTGGCTCTGCTTGAACCAAGTTCGTGACGAAAGCTTGCGAAAACACGTCACTTTGCGAATCCTAGACCAACAAGAAAATTAAGGTGCAATAACCTCTGTTCAACCCATAGGGCTACCGTAAACACGTTTTTAGACCAAATATTGCCGATTTAAACAAATACGAACAATTACATGAAAATTAACACAGACATAGTGCTATGAAACCTTTTAAACACATTCTAGGGAGTTTATCAGCTAAAAAAAGTTAAATTTGCATTTAGTTCCTCTTTAAAGTCAGTATTTTGCAATGCATTGTGGTCTAGCTAGGTTGATGCCTTCTTCAACTCAAATCTCGTTTGTCTTTTGTGTGTATGTGTTCCCATCACTGACAAGCAACCTGTTGGTCTACGTCGAGTCAGAAGTTACTTCAAGTTCTTTGTTTCTAAATCCATCAAGGTGCCACTCACGCCCAGCTGATCCAAGGGGCACAGGAGGCCAGCGCTGGGAGGGTGATGGGTCGCTTCTTCCACTTTTATCCTCGCCGGCGCGTCCAGCTGGTGCCTTGGCTCGCACGCTGGATCCAAAAGGGCGCCGTCCCCGTGGCAACCATGAACATGCAGCTGGGCGTGCCTGAGGGCGAGGAGGTGCCCGACGCCTGGCACCATCAGCTCATCTTCGGAGTCGCCCCGAATGCTGTTTTCATGACCAACCCTTTGGATGTCGGTAAGTGACTCAAAGAAAAGAGCTGCTATTGGTTCGTGTCAGGGAACGGGTTCCCTCATGGCGCTTTGTTGCTTTCAGTTAGCGAGGAGGAAGCGCACCAGCGTCTCTGCAGCGACTCGGTGTTGCTGATCCGTCGAGACGACGTTCTGCGGCGGGTGACGCCCGGCTGCTCGCTGTCCGGCCTGTCGGAGAACCAGTCCGGGTGGCTGGTGCTGGACGTCGAGGGTGACGCTGCAGCTACTTTTTCGGTGCACGTCTCCGCACGCTGAACCACCGTGTTTTCTCACAGTTCTTGTCCCGTTACCTGCAGGTCAAGTTCAGAAGATGCTTCTAGAGGAAGAGCGGGAAGGTCAACCCAAACGGACTCACGTCACCATCCCTGCAGCTTACAGTTCAGGCGTTACCCTCTTCACGCTGCGAGACTCTGAGCTAGGACAGGAACTCCTCAGCGCTACAGAAATCCCTCTGTTGTGACTATTATTTATTTTATAGATACAGGTAGTCCCCGACTTACGACGGAGTTCCGTCCCTGCGCGGCGGCGTAAAGCGAATTTCGACGTAAGTCGGAACATACGTAAATACTTCACCTTACACGTACAGTACTGTATTTTACCAAGCACTTAGCCTATCCTAACGCAGTACCCTACATAATTATCAAAAAACACATACATTTGGGAGCCATAATGAAGGGAAAAAATAGTTAGTTTCCTACTGGGATGCTGTGGTGAAGCCGTCCGTCCCTCCTCCGTATTCTGTATTGTGTTTACGACGTAAAACCGCCGTCCAGCTCGGTCCATCTGCCGTATTCCGTTCCTTTTACGACGTAAAACAGTGTTCACAGTATAGTTTTGTTTTGTTTTTTGAATGTCCAGAGGACCAGACTTAGCTTTTTTAGAGAGTAATGTGTAGCATTCCTCTGCAGCTACGTTAATAACGTAAAACCGGAATCTGCGTAACTCGGCTTTTCAAAATAATTTTTCAAAATAATTTTTTTTAATGGGAGATGCGTCGTAACCACGAAACTCGAGACCGTCGTAAGTCGAGGACTACCCGTGATGCCTTAATGATGCTGCTGAAGGAACATGATGGTGGAAACGCATGAACCTTCAATATTTTTACACCTTCCTGTAAAAAGTGATCCCTTTTTATCTTATTGAAACGTAGAGACAGTTCACCAAATCTGAAGCACAAACAGATTCCATCGCTCACTTTTTCGTCATTTACTAACATGCTGGTGAAGATTCTCAGTCGTCCAGGACATGATAAAATCAAAAAAGGCGTTCAATACAGAACAACTGGACTTTATTTGTAGCAAACAAGACGTTTCGCTTCTCATCCGAGGAGCTTTATCAATTTACTAACATTGCCCACTTAAATTTAGGACTGACTACAATTATTTATGATTGTTTTTTTGTTCCCCTAACGTAATAAATTGCTCACTTCCAGTTAATATTGTAAGATCTATTTTGTGAAGCATTTTATATGAAAAAAGTTTAAGAATGATGGAATCATGGTCGTCGGTGTTCTGCTCAGTTAGCACCGTTGTCTTGAATAAGTCGTGATCCATTTTTATTCCCTACGTTTTTCAATGTGATTCTCTTCTCCCCGTTTTTTAGCTGTTTCAACAAATCCTATGTCAAAATGTTCGGCTCGTTCAGGACAACTCCTGCTGTGACTTTTGGTTTTGGTGCAACTTTAGCTTTTTGAATTATTCAGTCTTTTCTGCCATTTTTTTCCTCATAGAAAATGAATTCAGCTCATTTTACATCCTTCAAATCTTTAGATGTGTTTACAACGTTTTACTGCTCCTTTCACATTTTGTTCTGCTTCAGCTTCTTACAGCTTCCTTGTGCAAATTTAAATGTTTTTTCAGCTAATTTCAGCTGTTTTGTGCTCCTTTCAGATTATTTCTGCTAACTAGAACATTTTTGTTCTAACTTATTTCTGCAAGTTTCAGCTTTTTCTACTATTTCAGCTACTATACTGTATATAGCTGTTTTTATGCTTATCTAAGGTTTTTCAGCTAATTCCATATTTTTTGAAGTAATAAAAAAAAGTTCTGCCTAATTCATCAAAAATGTGCTCTCTTCACTCTTCCTGCTTTTTCAGCTGCTTTTCAGCCATTTTTTTTGTTGTTGCTAATTTCAGCTTTTTGTTTCCATATAATTTTTGCTTTTTGTGCTAATTTCTGCTTCTTTCAGCCTAACTGGGCAAATGTGTTCTTTCTGCTTTTTCTTCTGTTAATTTAATCTTCTACGTTTTCAGCTACTTTTAAATTTTTTTTTAGCTAATTTCAGCTGTTTTCAGATAAATTCAAGTTTTACTTGATAAATCCTGCTACTTTCTGCCTAATTAACTTCTTTCTGCTAATTTTAGCTTGTTATGCTCTTTTCAGCTTTTTTCTGCTAGTCTCAGCTATTTCTGCTATTTCAGCTACCATTTAGCTGGATTATGCCAATTTTATATTTTTCAGCTAATTCCACTTTTTTTTAGCTTATTTCAGATCTTTCCACTTCTTTCTCATATGTTAACTTCTTTCTGACTTTAGAATTTTTTTTGTTGTTGTTGCTAATTTTACCCTTTTTAGCTTGTTTCAGATCTTTCCACTTCCTTCTTGTATGTTAACTTATTTCTGACTTTTTGGCTACGTTTTAGAATTTTTTGTTGTTGCTGCTAATTTTACCCTTTTTAGCTGATTTCATAATTTGTGTGCTCATTTCAGCTTATTTAAACCTAATTCAGCAAATATGTGTTATTTCTGTTTTCTTCTACTAATTTGAGCTTGTTCTTTCATTTCAGATATATTTCAGCGTTTTTTTTTTTTTTTGCTACTTTCAGCTGTTTTTCGGCAAGTTTTTCTACAATAAGCATAAACACTGCATTTTCACAGGAAATGCAATGTCTCTAATTCAACGTTAATTTATTTGTCAAGATTTTAATTAAAAGTAAGCAAAGTTGAGTCTTTTTCTTATGGAGTTAAAATAATCTTTTAAATGGTTCAAACGATTCGTAAAAAAAAATGTTTTTTTAAACGTTGATTTGTAAATAAATAAATAAAAAATACTACTTTTACATGCTTGTAAACCAGCCAGTGGTGCCTCCAAAAGTGTTTTAATGGGGTGGCCATGTGGGGGCCACTGAAAAAAAATCATAAAAGATTTTTGGACCTTCTTTTACATTGTCAAATGACAATAAAAAAAATGTTGGAAATATGTGGTTAAAAAGTTGTCTGTTGATGTAGCTCCGTTTCTTATTTTACACATTATTTCCTGTAAAATAATTTTTTATTATTATTGTAACGTGCAGAGACCAGAACACTTGTGAGTTCCACAACAGTACAGTGTTTGTTTTTGTTTTTTAATACACATACTGTATGTCATAAATTACAAATTGTACATTAAGGTACATTAATTCTTGGTCTGCTGCCCTCATACATCTCCTCCTACATGTCTTTGCGTGAGTGCAGCTACAGCGTGCACTCTCAGGATATGATTACCTGCAGTGTTCTGTCAGTGAGGACTGAACTTGGAAAAAGGGCCTTCTCCTATTCTGCTCCTGCTTCATGGAATATCTTACAAAAAGATTTGAAGCTCTCGGCCCTGACATCTCTAAATGATTTTCAGAATCTGTTGGAATCCTGGCAAAAACCAATGCAGATATGTTCTTGTTTTTGATTTTATACATGTACCTTATACAGTAATGTTTTGATAGTTTTTTGATACTTTGTTAAAAAGAAAAAAACTATGTATTTCTCTTTTGTTTTTTTATTTATTGTAAATTGGAAATTCTACCATTGCTGTTCATCATTCTTTAGTTTTAGCAGGTCGCTTTTGTAAACGAGTCCACGAGGCTCAATAAGATTTACCTGACTAAATAAAGGTTGAATGAAAAAAAAGGTGTATTTTGGTAAGACAAATGTGCAAATATTTTAGCATAATTTAAATAGTATGAAGTTTTCTTTACCTGATTTTTTTTTCTTTCTGTTCTACTGATGTGCTTTACTACATTTCCCATGATGCTCTAGGCCTCCACTCAGAGGAAGTCGGGGGCGAATCCAAAAAGTTTGTCCCAAATCATCGAGCCAAGCACGAAGTTTTGAAGCTTTTAGCCTGTTCCGTTGTCTTCCTTGTTAAATTTGTGTAGCAAAATCAAAACGTCGCTTCAGCGCGCGCATCGTTGCGTCACGCTGCGTGCACGTGGTGTGTAACTTGTTTTGGTGGCGTGTTCAACCTGGCAACCCAGAGTCATCCCGCAGAGAGCAGAGGCTACACGTCTGAACTGGGCTCCGTCTAATTCCTGCTCAACACAGACTCGATAAGTGAGTGTTTTAATGCTTTTTTTACTTATTTATTTTATCGTTGCTGGTTTAAAAGTACAACTTGTGTCAAATAACTTTTTCTTTTAGGTGAAGAACGAATGCATTTACATATCCTGCAAAAAGTTTTCTGGACTGTGTTATTGATGTTAAAATTCAAAATCAACGCATGCACTTAAAAAGCAAACGTTGCCAAATGAATAGATAATTAAAATATCTTCTTATATTTAGTATTTAGACAGATGTTTGTGCTGTTCAGAACATGGAGTCGTACCTTCTGGTCCTGTAATTGATAATTGGTTTTGATTATTTGAGTCACATGAACTGTGGAGTGTGCAACAGTCAGCTCTTTGTGTTGGAGCTGCACTGCATGTAGACGGGGGTCTAATCAGTGCAGGTTGGGGCAGTTTGAACTCTGACCTCTGTTTATTTGATTTGTGCAGATACTGAGCTAAAGTCTGATGTGGTGGATGCTGAAAGTCGTTCACGACGCACGCTTTGAGCATATTGTGTGCACAAAATTGTGTTTTTATTTTTATTTTTAAGGTTTGACCAAAGCGTCTGTAACTCTGTCTTGGAAGGCTTGGCTTTTATTTAATTGAATTTTGAGTAAAATCAAATCCAGTTACCGGTATATAGTATCAAGTTTCTGCTAAATTACAGACAAAAAATAATAATCTTGGATTGTTTTGGTTTGCCTCAGAAACCAGAGGTGATCCAGATGGTTTATTTGAAGTGTAGAGTACATGTAGCTCTTTACTGTATAATACTCTGAGAAAGGTCCTGTTTTAACTTTTAAATATGTATTTTTTTAAATGTTCAGTCAGGTCATCTGGACGTTTTCTTTGTTGAGACGTTTCGTCCTTCATCCAAAGGACTTCATCAATAGACTTATATGCCACGGACTTCCGTTCCAGCACTAACGCATTCATCGGCCGGACCACGCACTTCCGATTAGCGGGAAAGACACGAACATAAATGACTAAATACAATTAACAAAACATCTGCATACACACCAATAATAACCCAATACACATATTAATCCATATAAAATTACGGCGACGTTCCCCCTACGGATAGCCGCAATATATTTTCGCCCAAACCCCCCCTCGGAACAGCTGTTCCCACCGGTGGGCAGACACAACGGAACTCACTTGTAGTGCCGGTAGCGCGCAGCCGCTTTCCATTTCGGGTCGTTGTCATGGTCTGCTACTAGGAGCTAACGCTAACAACAACGGCAGTGGATAGGACCCGGAAGTGCGGGATGTGGCCGGTATTTTGACGGAAGTACGTCACGACCCCCCGTGGCATATAGTCTAATGAGGAGCCGCAATAAATCAGTTCCACAAGCAGCACACTCACACAGTGAGCCAACCAGTTTCTATCTATCTTCGTTTATCGTCCGTTTTCCCGATTCCGGGGTGGGGCGCTGCTTCTTTGTCGCCAAGTTTTTGACGCCAGATTAGGCGGTCAGTTGCGTCCAGTTCATTGAGGTTCAACGCTTTCAGATCTTGTTGAATCGTTTGCGCCCAGGTCTTTTTCGGACAGCCTTTGGGACGGGTGCCAAATACTTCAAGGTTTGCAATAGCAAGTATAGCACTCTTTTCACTTCGTTTAACCTGACCAAACCACCGCAAACAGTGTCGCCGGCATGCGTCCTTAATCGCACATAAGCCAGCTCGACGCAGGATTTCGGTCGATTGGATGTGATCTTTAAGACTAATGCGTTGCATCCATCGGAGCATTTTCATGTTGGTTCGGTGAAGTTGCTGTTCAAGTTTTGTTGTCATTGGCCATGTTTCTGCGCCATACAACAGCACGGGACGATCACTGACCCATAGAGTCTTGAACATAGGAGTACAGTAGTGGGATGTTGCGCCGCATCAGTATAGAAGCGAGTAGATGCCATTTATTCCACGCCACACGTATGCGTGCCCCAACGGCAGCTTCGGCTGTTCCAGTACAGTCCAACACATCCCCTAGATATTGAAACGACTTGACTGTTTTGACGCCAACGGCTCCAATTGTATTGTTGCGTTGTACTTGTTGTCGTGGATTGATGCAAGTAGGACAAACGAAATTGGTCGCTTTCGACAATGGACCACTTATTCATTTATTTGAGCCAACCAGTTTGCTGGTGATAAGACGGTTTCAGGGGCCTGCCTTCTCCCCCGTCAACGACTCTGAGGCAGCTTTCTCTGTTACAGGTCCAAGACTGTGGAATGAGTTGCCACTGAGTGTCAGGCAGGCTCCCACACTCACAGTCTTTGAAGCCCCTTTCATAAGTCAAATCCGCGCAATTGCCGCACAGACCAGTCCGGCTTTAATCCTCCCCGGGTCATTCATAAGACCACAGTTGAAGGCGGGCAGGTCCCGCACACATAAATATGTTCATAAATGAACCCGCAGCGCAGATCCAAAAGAGGCATGGAGCAGAACTCAGCTGAGCTGAACTGGACCGCGACGTATTTATTGTGGGACAGACGTCAGACGTTTACAAGTTGTAGTTTCGTGTCATTTTTAATATTTCCTCAGTAATAAATCTACGATACTACCTCTGCTGGCGGATCAGGGGTGCATCAGAGGCGAGTAAAATTTACTCGCCTATCCGCCTTTGTTTTTTCTGAATGCTCGTTGGAGGACTGAACACGCATCAGGCCCGGACTGAGCCGTCTTATGAAAGGGGCTTAAGTCTCACTTGAAAACCCACTTCTATTCTCTTGCCTTTAACACGGTGTGATTTGTTTTGACCCTCTCTGTTCTATACATTGTTCGCCATTTTAGTTAGTTTCTGTTGCTATTTATCTATATTTTTATTATATGTTTTCCTGTCTGCTGTGCCGTTTGTTTCTATTGTACAGCACCTTGGTTGGCCTCGTTACTGTTTTAAGTGCTCTATAAATAAATAAATTGGTATGGTATATCCAAAGTGGTTCAAAACATCAAAGTTCATGCTCAATAATCCAGGTAGAAAATCCAACAAAGTTCAGGCGGGCCCCAGAAAACATCTCATCACCAACAAACTGGTTGGTCCACTATGTGAATGTGCTGCTTGTGAAACGGAGTTTGTTGTGGCTCTTGGACTGATGAAGGCCTTTTGGATGAAGGATGAAACGTCTCAACAATAAAAGAAATCATCCAGATGACCTGACTGAACTTTGTTGGATTTCTTACCTGGATTATTGAGCATGAACTTTGATGTTTAAATAAAAGACTTTGCAGCTGTGCGCTGGTTGAGCAACATCCGACGCCTGCACAGTCTTGTGTTCCAGCTGATTAGATGGATTGCTGTTAAACTGGTTTTACAAGATAATATAAGACCCCCGTCTTGAGAAAAGGTCAATGCTCCTTTACAGCTCAGCAAACTGCTTTAGCTATAGGTCAGCCTTTGCATACAATTAAACGGTTCCTTCAGAGGCGATAAAAGGCGGCACAAAGGTCTACAAGCTGACTGTTTTTTTAAACCCAGGTGCCATGGCAGAGCGGGTTCTGGTGGTTGGAGGTGGTGGACGAGAGCATGCGCTGGCCTGGAAGTTGGCTCAGTCGCCACATGTTCAACAAGTCCTGGTGGCTCCGGGTAACGCCGGCACGGCCGACTGCGGCAAGATTAAAAACTCTGGTAAGTGTGAAGCCTTCATCAGGACTTCATTCAGACTCTCTGTGTTTGTCTGCTCATCGATGAAGAAGAGCATCGTTATAAAGCCTTCGAGCTGTTAAAAGTTGTTTACTGAAGACTTGAAGCTCTGCAGTCATGTTCTGGTTGAGTTTCATGCAAGAACACAAACATCTGAATCAAACTACCATCACGTAATTTAAAGTGCAGGGCAGTTTAAGCTGTAAGAGCTATCTGGCTTGCATGCCCCTTGAAATTTGTACTGCCTAGTCCATACAATCTTTTAAAGTCTGTCTTATAACTTGTTTTTTTACATGTGCTTTTAATTAAAGTTGAGTTTGAGTCCCATCAGATCTTTCATGTTGTCCATAGGTATGTGGTAAAAAACTGAACCTCATATCACGAGAAAAGGCTTAAAAAATGTTTTTCAATTATACAGTACCTCGATTCAAAACATCAGTTCCTTTTTTTATGGTCAGATTAGACAAAGTTGGTATAATTTAAGATGAATACTTGTAGTGTTGTAGCTTTCTGCCATACTGAGTTAGTTCAACTTCAGTCTTTCTGTTGTCAGTCTTCCCGCATCTCTACTGGTATGCCACAAGGTTTTGTACTTGGGACCTTCCACTTCATTACATTATTCCACTAGGTCACATCTTCTGGTGCGGCTGTGGCTTAGTTCAAGCAGTCGTCCTCCAATGCAAGTTATGGGTAGGCCTGTCATGATTAACAATAAATCACTTGATAAATGAAAATAATTTACCTCATTTTCATTTATCGGCTTTATCTTTTCTTCGTGTCTCTTTTTCTGCTGGACATTGATGACAAAAGGCTCAACTCTGGTGCTCTTCACTGACACCCCCCACCCACACACACACTTTCTCTTTAAAATCTGTTTTAACCATCCAAAATCATGTTTTTGGATTGTTAAAAGCAGCTAAGCTGAGAAGATAAGCTATGAGCTAAGCTAACGGGCTGACCTCGGGAATAAACCTCCGTCTTGTCGAAGCTCCAAAATTCACAGTTGAAACCCATGCCTTCATCTAAAAAGTTGTTTTTCTCTGCAAAAAGAAACTGAGAACTTGTTTACTGATTTAAAAAAAAAAAAAATTATTGAAAGCTTTGTGTGAAAAATGCTATGCTAAAGAGTTCGAACCACACCGAACATTCGACATTTTGAGAATTGAAAAACGAGAACGAGAGACAGCCCATGTCATGTCAAGGGTCTCCCTCCCATTTTTCTTAAAGAGACATGCTGCTCGCTCCCTCACTATCCATCCTTCGTTTCAAACCTTATACTACCATCCAGTGGTCAAAAAGGCACTACAAAAAATTAAAATTTCTTCTTAAATTTGACAATCATTACTAACGTCTAATTTCAAACAACATTATCATTTATTGCAATAATTTCTGAGACAATCACCCAGCAAAATTTGTTATCATGACAGCCCTTACCAAAAAGAAGTATACTTTAAGTATATGTTAAGTATACTAAGTATATAAAAGTATATGTCTCTAAGTGTACTTTTAAGTATACTCGCAGTTTACTTACAATATACTTTTTTGGGACTAAATTGGCCCATTTTAAGTTTAAAGTAAATACCCCTAACCTCTAACTAGGCCTAGTTAGTGGTTCAGTTCCCCCAGCAGTCACATGCCAAATTGTCCCTGGGCAAGCCACTGAACGCCTCATTGCCCTGATGTGTGTCCCATCGGGGAATGAATGGGATAAAGCACTGATTATTCTTTGTTCAGAAATAATAGTGCTGCAAGTGCTCCCTGATTTGTGCCAAAACTACAGAAAATAATTGTCACAATCCTAAATATTTAAACTATGGTTTATCATCAAATAATACACAAACATTTTCAATTTACTGTATAACCCTGGGGTCCTAATTTAAGCATTGTGTATCGATCTTAAAGTGTAACTCACCTCACCATCAGAAGATAGCCCCGCCCCAGCACAATATTTGAAAAATGCAAAAAAATGGGAGTGTCAACAGACACCGCCTAAAGGAGGGGGAGGCGGGTGGGGGGGGTGAGCGAGGAGGTGTGGCCAGGACGAGAGACCGTCATTGTTTTTGAATGTTAAAATTACATTAGTAATAAACAACAAGCAACAACAAAGAATTATTATGTAGATGTATTTATCTTCTCACCCGATCTATCTGAAACAAAAGGCTTAAAAAAAAATGAAAATAATACCACAATGTATGCCACGACCGGGAATCGAACCCGGGTCCTTTGGGTCCCAAACCGCCGGCTCCCTTCCTCTAGACCAGACCTGCTCATTACGTCGATCGCGATCGACCGGTCGATCGCGGAGGCATTACTGGTCGATCGCAGCGTGACATTTTTTTTTTTTTTTTTTCCCGCAGCGTGACATTAAAAAAATTGTCAGCCAATCAAACATCCCGTTACTTGATTGACATACAGGGCAACCAATCAGATGACAACTGAATCTTGAGTTGTATCCTCCCATCACTTGATTGACATACACGGCAACCAATCAGATGAGAGCTTTAGGTCATTACGCATGCAGTTTCTGAAAACAACGGCGCGAAGGTGAAACGCAGCGAAACATACCAAGCTAAAACAATCAGATTTCGGACTGTTCATGGAAAATACGACATGGACTTCCCACCCAAAAGCCAGGTGAGAAAGAGAAAGGTGGAGGAACTAAAATCCCTGTTCGGACAGCAGCAACTTCAAAGCGAAACGCCCCCACCATCTTCCGGGTGAGTGACGCTGTGATGTTTCTCTGCACGCTTAAACATACTGGTTGGGAGTTGACGTGGCTTTATTATTAAAATCATACGAGACACTTTTCATACAGCATAACCTCCTTGACTACTCTCTGTTCTCTGCACGTTTCCCTGTCCCGCAGCGCGAGCGTTTGCAAAACACACTTTCGCGCTGCGTTCAGGGACAGTCTGTAAAATACACCGCTGTAAATCTCCGTACCAAAAGAGCCATTTTTATGCCTTTGTTCACTAAATTAAACGTGTCCGGAGCCATAACAACCTGCTACAGCTGTGGTTATCAACTGGTGGCCTGTGGACCACTTTAGATTTGCTGGAGTTTTTTTTAGAGATGACATTATAAAGTTAAAAAAATATCTAATGATTTTTTAACATTTATTAATTAAAGTAAAAGACCAGATTCTTATAAAGAAGGGGGTGGGGATCAGTTTCTACCATCTTTTTTTTAAATAAATTTAAAAAAATCTATATTGCTGTCACCATCACCCCATTTGGTCCCTACGGGTTGGTGACCCCTGATTTATTACATGTGTTGTGCAATATTGGCTTATTCAGTTATGCAAGGTACATCAACATAGGTACATTGTACATAAAAAGAATCCTTAATACATTTGAAGATAATTACCGTATTTTCTGGTGTATAGGTCGCACCTGTGT
>JBBPBX010029588.1:0-11098 GCA_038048925.1 Garcialebias charrua
TATAATTGTTGAACACACATTTATCACCATTTTTAAAAAGAGGAACTACCTTAGCTACTTTCATATTATCTGGAAATATTCCTGTTGAAAATGATAAGTTACATATATATGTAAACGGCTCAATAACATGACTCATTATATCCTTTACAAACATCATATCCTTTACAAACACTTTACATCATATCCTTTACAAACATATATCAGTGTTGCCAGATCTCGCGACAGAAACAAGCGACCAGCCCCACGACAACAAGCCCAACTGGCAACCCACTCCATTGTGTAAAACAGAGGCCGTTTTAAATATAATAATAATAATAATGTCCTTTTTTGTCATTTTTTTTAAATTCGTCTCTGCATTTAACCCAACCACCACCAGGTGGTGCAGTGAGCAGCCATAGAAGCGCCCGGGGAGCTGGAGAATTAGGTGTGCACTCATAAGCCATTTTCACATTGGCCAGCCCTCCCCGGCTCTCCCAGCTTCTAACCCGGGTTCGGCGTATTCGCATTTACCTTTTCCGCCCGGGATCCACCCTTGTTCTGGAACCATCTCCACCGTGGTTCTATCGGGCCGAGCCCCACGGACCCAGTTTCACGTCATGTACTGCTCACATTTGATTCGTTGTTTGCAGCAGGGGCGGGACTCATTCAAACAACCTCAGCGCGAGGGTTGAATTTCATTCAAATTTAACTACAGAAACCCCTAAAACAATTGTTAGCTGAATTAGTTTTTCTGAGTTAAATTTTTGTTAATAACTGATCACAAATCAGCTTATGTTACAACGTAAATAACAACGAAGCGCGCACCCATTTCCGCCTTTCAGCGCGACTTGAATGTCATTAAACAATAACTAAAACAATAACTAATATTGTCTAACTGTTGCGCGCAGCCAGGGTTTTAAAATATAACTAATAATCTCTAACTTCTACGTGCAGCTAAAATGTTAAGAGGAGTGATTCCTATATGGGTAAGGTGGACACCTGAAAATCCAGTCCGCTGTATAGCTCAAAGCGTTAGTGCACTGTCGTTTTGACCCGGCGAAGCGGGTTCGCTTCCCGCCTGGTACAAAGTTATTTTACTTTTTTTTTTTATTCACATTTTCTTTTAAATAAAAAGGAGTTTGTTTGGTTAACAAACTCCTTTTTATTTACTCCAAAAAAAAAAAAAAACTTCGTCCCAGGCGGGAAGCGAACCCGCTTCGCCGGGTCAAAACAACAGTGCACTAATGTCACTTCATGCAAATACATATTGAAACAAATCAGTGTCCTCCAGGATCACAGTGCAACATGGAACATAAAGTGCAAAAACAATACAACACAGTGCAGATGCACAACAGTACAACAAATACAAACAGACCTATAATAAATGCAAAAAATACATCTAATTTAAATAAGTCATTAAAGCTGGGGTATGTAAGATTGTAATGTAGTCTGTAACTTTTCAAACAATATATTTTTAACATATTTCTTCACTCTGTCACTATCTACTGACAAACTGATGTTAGACAAAGTAATCTCTGAAAAAAACTATAGTCCCCTTGCTTCTCTATCAGCATTTATAAAAACACTAAAAACACAGAGTGACCAGGACAATGACAGCCAATAAAAACAGAGTTTGTAACCAGCCAATTAAAAACAGAGCTTGAATTTGAATCAGCCAATAAAAACAGAGCTTGAATTTGAATCTCAGCAGAGCCTCCCCCTCAGAGCCATATATGGCTCTGAGGGGGAGGGATCAGAATGCTTTGCCTGTTGAAAATTTTTCTAAGTTCTGCAACTCTACAGAAAGTTACACATAGCACCTTTAAGAAACAAGACTAGAGACACATAAAAAAGGGTCTGTGGGGTTTGGGATGATGCTTCAATGTGCAAAAGTCTTCAGTGGTCCCTGTTTTTTCTTTTCGCTTCCAATGGGACTTTCTTGTAATTTTAAAGTGATCTTGATTAACAGTTCTTTGTGCTGTCTGAAGATCCATCCATTATCTTTTACCCGCTTCTTCCATTTTGGGTCGCGGGTGCCCATGTCCAGCGGTCACTGTGCAAGAGGTGGGGGACACCCTGGACAGGTCTCCAGTCCATCACAGGGACGTATAGAGACAAACAAACATTCACTCTCTCACTCACATCTAGGGACAATTTAGAGTTACCAATCAGTCTAACATGCAGGTTTTTGGTCTGTGTGAGGAAACTGGAGTACCTGGAGAAAATCCACGCATGGCTGTCTGAAGATATCAGATCATTTTATTTACCTAATCTTTGGTTGCTCTTTCTCATTCTCTGACCAGTACCTGGTCCATTTTAGTGGAGTTGTTGGTTTATTTACTTTTCGTTAAGTCCCTTAACTCTTGACAGGCATTAAAAGCCTTTAATCTGAATGAATGAGTCAGTTTTGTCTACATACAGCACTATTTGTTATCTCACACACAGTACCGGTAATCCAAAAAGTAAAACACAAACCAAAGCAGATTTCTGTCGTTGAAGATGTTTTGTTTCATATCCAGGGAGCGTTCTTATTTAAAGACTGGAGGAGGGTATGGAGTTCAAAGCTTTAAACTGCATGCTGTCTTGTTTATATAAATGAAATTCACATACAGGTACCGGTAATTGTCACTCCCCTCCATCCTGAGGGTTGTTGGGATGTTCTGGTCACGTGCATGAAGGTACCGGTAGTTGGAAAATGACCGTGTATCACACTTTATGCTCCGTTTTTAGTTGGCCCAGTTTATACTTAAACAACAACCTCTTACAAACATTATAGATTTTATTTTTTCTTTGATTTTTTTAGTTTGTGGTCAATATGTGTTTTTCATTTAACAAAATGTAACAATAATAGGTTAACTTACATAGTCATATAGTTAACAACACTTAGACTTGTAAGTAAGTAAGTAAGTAAGTAAACTTTATTTATATAGCACCTTTCACAGACATTGACATCACAAAGTGCTTCACAAGCAAAAATAAAAAGAGAAAAAATACATAAAATTAATTAAAAGCCAGTCTGAATAAATACGTTTTAAGATCTTTTTTAAAAGAGTCGATAGAGACTTGGGCGGTTGTGGCTGAGTGGTTAGAGCAGTCGTCCTCCAATGCAAGAGTTGGGGGTTTGATTCCACCAGCAGTCACATGCCGAAGTGTCCCTGGGCAAGACTGAACCCCTCATCGCCTCTGATGTGTGTCCCATCGGTGTATGAATGAGATAAAGCACTGATTATTCTTTGTAGAGCTATAATAGAGTGCTTTATGAATGAGTAAACAAGGGCACAGAAAGAGATTTGAGTATCTTGATAAGATAGAAAGGTGCTATAAGTACAGTCCATTTATCATTTAGAAGAACTTGAACACGTAAAAATTATTTACGGAGGGGTATTCTCACTTAAGAAAAACTACTACTACTAACTTCTACTTGTAGTTGCTGCATTAGTGGTGTAGTCTACATTTTTGTAGTGGGTATACTGTGCTAAGAAACCAAAGTACACTGGTTAGTACAATGTAATCGTCAATTTATTTAGATTTTTAAGCATATTGAACATTTCCAAATTTCTCTGATGCTTATATTTGAATAAATGTGCATCAATTTTTGTACAATAGTTGGCTTTGTATTAAAAACATGTTATAGAATTTATAAAACAGTATCAAAGAAAAACATGTTCAACTATTAAGTGATAAGTACAGAATTATACAATAATTTGCTGGATAAGCAAATGAAATGAACAAGTGCTGCATACAGATAGATTGTTACGGAAGTGTTTAACTTCTGTTTAACGTATCGGTGACACATGCCTAATGATATGTTATGTATCATTCGGCACTTTTAAATGGATATACCAAAATTCTTAAACTTTTCTAATAGGTATACTCTGTATACCTGTGTATCATGTAGACTACACCACTGCTGCTGCTCCAGCTTCATTTTCCAACTTGATAATTTATTGAGTATGAACGACTATGACCGAAAACAGGTTTTTGTTTTAAGTGTCCCATATCGAACAGCTGATTAATGGGTCCATTTATTTAGCAGCGATTAAAAATTGTTTTTTTATTATGTTAAATTTTTATCAAGGCAAGTCCTAGATTGATTTTAAGACACAGTCTTTAAAAATGGTGAAATAATTTATTAGTGGGCTAAAGGAGTTTAACAACTTCAGGAAATATTATTTTACAGTGTGTCAAGAACAAATCTGCTCAAGACTAATGATTAAAAAAAAATCAAACTGAAAAAGTTGAAATACCAACAGGATGAGTATTTTAAAGATTTGTTTAACTGAAAACTCCTGTTCCAGTTTCCTGCTATATCAGGGCTCTGTCTGTTTCTGCAGGTTTTTTACACCTTGGAGGTCTTCGAACGGCTCTCTATAATTATATCTTTGCAAAGAAGTACGGAGGTGTTTTCATCCTGCGACTGGAGGACACTGATCAGAGCCGGCTGGTCCCAGGAACAGCAGAGTCCATAGAGGACATGCTGGAATGGGCTGGTAAGACTGGGCGGGCTGCGTTGATGCACTAGAAGACTTCTTGTGGTCTTGTTCTGTATGACATGAGCTGGTCTCTCCTGCAGGTTTACCACCAGATGAAAGTCCTCGTCGAGGGGGGCCTCTGGGTCCGTACCTGCAGTCTCAGAGATTAGACCTCTACAGGCAAACAGCCCAGCAGCTTGTTGAGAGCGGTCACGCTTACTACTGTTTCTGCAGTCCTCAGAGACTGGACCTACTCAAAAAAGAGGCTCTAAGAGCTGGACAGACTCCAAGGTAACAAGAAACATCAAATCTGACACCTCCACCTCGACTTCTTGTCTAGAATCGAAACAACACGTTTCTGTCTGTCGAGGTGCTGATTGTTTTCTGGTCTCCACAGGTATGACAACAGGTGCGGTCACCTGCGACCAGACCAGGTCCAGGAGAAGCTGGCTCAGGGAGCGGCGCGTGTGATCAGGTTTCGTCTGGAAGCTGGCGTTGAGCCGTTTCAGGACCTGGTCTTTGGATGGAGCCGCCATGATGTGGCGCAGGTCAGGTTTGCTGTGATTTGATTCCTTATGTCTAAGTCGAGGTTAGAAATCTGATTTGATTCATCCATCTTTCATTAATTCCAACTTTCCTGTTCTAGTGACGACCCCCCCACTCCATCTTCTTGTTTCAGGTGGAGGGCGACCCGGTGGTGATGAAAGCGGATGGTTTTCCCACCTACCACCTTGCTAACGTTGTAGATGATCATCACATGAAGATCAGCCACGTGCTGCGGGGGTGCGAGTGGCTCATCTCTACATCCAAACACCTCCTCATGTACCGTGCCCTCGGATGGCAGCCGCCCACCTTCGGACATTTTCCGCTTCTGCTGAATAAGGACGGCAGTAAACTTTCCAAGAGACAGGGGGACATTTTCATTCAGAACTTCCAGAGGGACGGGGTGCTGCCAGAGGCTCTGCTGGACATCACAACCAACTGTGGCTCTGGATTCGGCTGTGAGTGAAGAACTAAAAGCTCTGGCACTGGGGATTAGAGCAACTTGTTGATGTTTACTTTATAAACCAGAATGAAAAATAATCTAATTATATCCTTTTGTTTGTTTGTAGCCAACCGAATGGGAAGGAGGATAGAGGAACTGATTTCTGAGTTTAATCCTTCAAAGATCACGACTCACTCTGCTTTGTTAGAGCTGGAGAAACTCGGAGAGTTCAACAGGTTAGTCAAAACTTTACCTGATACAGTATTAGTTTGTCTCAAATGTTTTCTGCCAACTTACAAATTAACTTTATCGTCTGTTTATTTGTTATTTATTCTTGTTGCAAGTCTCCAAATCTTACACGGATTCAGACTTTATTCATCCCCAAAGGGCGTTTCAGTTTGACGTTTCCAGATTCCCACCCTTGCACACATATGGCGGCGCGTGCAAACGTTGCGGCTTCTCTCTCTCCCAGCAACACGGTGCTTTCGTCTGTTTTGTCCTGCACGCCGCAACTTGCCGGCACGTCTTTGTCTTGTCTACGTGTTCAAGAACGCAAGTATAGCCGTGAATTCCTGCTTGATGTCGGAAAAACCGCTCATTTGGGAATAAACAGCGAACTCCAGGAGAAGCTACATGAGCTCGAGGAGGAGTTACGTGAGCTTCGTGACTGCGAGCTGCTCTGGAAGCCAGCCCCGAGCCTCGCTTCATCGCACCCGCCGTGGAAGTACCACAAGCGGCGTGACGCTTCACCGCGCCCGCCATGGAAACGCCACAAGCGGCGTGACAGGAAACAGAAGCGGGGTAAGCGCGGAGGTATCAGAGCTAGGCTAGCAGCCAGCCCACACAGGCCGGCTATTCCATCCATGGTTCTGGCTAACGTGCGCTCCTTGGACAACAAATTGGATTATATACGCCTGCTACGAACGACACAAAAGACTGTGAGAGACTGCTGTGTGTTTGTATTCACGGAAACGTGGCTTAACAACAACGTTCTGGACCATGCTATTCAGCTGGAGCAGCTAACATGCTACAGAGCGGACCGAGCTTTCATCAAGGGAGGTAAGACTCGCGGAGGCGGGCTCTGTGTTTACATCAACAACGCATGGTGTCGTGATGCTGCTGTGGTCTACAAACACTGCTCACCTTTTGTGGAGTTCATGACTATTAAATGTAGACCGTTCTTTTTACCGAGGGAGTTTACAGCTGTTTTGATTGTTGCTGTATATATCCCTCCAAGCTCCAACAGCAAAGATAGAGGTGAGGCACTAAATGAACTATATGTGCACATCAGTGAGCAACAAACAGCCCACCCTGATGCTTTTCTCATCACGGCTGGTGATTTCAACCATGCAGATTTAAAGAGTGTATTACCAAAAACATACAGAAACATAAACTTTGCAACAAGAGGAAACCACACCCTGGACCAGGTTTACACCACCATGAAAAATTCCTACAGAGCCGTCCCCCTCCCCCACATTGGTGCTTCTGACCATATCTGTGTCATGCTAAAGCCAGCATACAGGCCGCTGGTGAAAGTCACAAAACCAGTCCGCAAGCAGATACGAGTGTGGCCAGAGGGGTCTTCAGAGGCACTCCAGGACTGTTTTGACACCACAGATTGGGGTATGTTCAAAGAAGCTGCTACCACAAACAACACCACATGTCTCCAGGAGTACTCAGACACTGTATGTTCATACATCACCAAGTGCATTGATGATGTAACCAACCTTAAAACCATCACTGTTCGGGCTAACCAGAAGCCATGGCTGACAGCTGAGGTTCACAGACTCATGAAAGCCAGGAATGCTGCCTTCAAAGCGGGAGATCAGGTGGGCCTGAGGGCAGCCAGAAACAACCTGGACCGGGGCATCAGAAAGGCAAAGAGGCAGTATTCTGGGAAAATAGCTCACCGTTTCAAGGACAGCAGGGATACACGCAGTCTGTGGCAGGGAATACAGACCATCACAAACTACAAACCACCCCCCCAGACCTGTGACAGCTCAGCCTCTGCGCTGAATGAACTGAATGAGTTCTTTGCTCGGTTCGAGGCAAGTAACAGCACACCAGCACATAAACTCCCCCCCTCTCCTGATGGCCAGGTGCTGACGCTGTCCTCAGACAGCGTAAGGCGATCATTCATCAAGATTAACGCCCGGAAGGCCTCTGGTCCTGACAACATACCTGGTCGTGTGCTGAAGGACTGTGCAGGGGAACTCGCAGCGGTCTTCACGGACATCTTTAACATCTCACTGAGCCAGGCCATCGTCCCCACCTGTTTCAAAGCCACCACCATCATCCCTGTCCCGAAGAAGGCAACGCCCGCATGCCTCAATGACTATCGCCCAGTAGCACTCACCCCCATCCTGATGAAGTGCTTTGAACGGCTAGTCATGAAAAGCATCACATCTGTCCTCCCTGACTCCCTGGATCCCTTCCAATTTGCATACCGACCTAATCGCTCAACCGACGATGCCATCTCCTCTGCCCTTCACACAGCTCTCACACATCTGGACACGAAGGACTCCTATGTTAGAATGTTGTTCATCGACTTCAGCTCGGCATTTAACACCATCATCCCCCAACAGCTCATCCTTAAACTGGACAGTCTGGGGCTGAACACCTCAATGTGTAACTGGCTGCTAGACTTCCTGACCGGGAGACCACAGACAGTACGAGTCGGGAGTAACACATCTAGCACCATCACATTGAACACAGGGGCCCCACAAGGATGTGTGCTGAGCCCCCTTCTATTCACCCTGCTAACACACGACTGCACACCATCATACAGCTCCAACCACTTCATCAAGTTTGCGGACGACACAACAGTGGTGGGTCTCATCAGCAACAACGATGAGACGGACTACAGGAACGAGGTGAGCCGCCTGGCCTTGTGGTGCGGACACAACAATCTCACTCTCAACGTGGAGAAGACAAAGGAGATTGTTGTGGACTTCAGGAAGAGGGATGCCCAACATGCCCCTCTGACCATCAACAGCACCGCAGTGGAGAGAGTAGACAGCACCAAGTTCCTGGGAGTGCACGTCTCAAAGGACCTGTCCTGGAGCAGGAACACTGCAGCACTGGCAAAGAAGGCTCACCAGCGTCTCTACTTTCTCCGCAAGCTGAAAAGGGCTGGAGCTTCAACCCCCATCATGAGCACCTTCTACAGAGGTGCCATAGAAAGTGTCCTGACCAGCTGCATCACTGTGTGGTTTGGTGCATGTACTGCATCCTGCCGCAAGAGCCTCCAGCGCATTGTGAGAGCAGCTGAGAAGATAGTCGGCACCTCCTTCCCCTCACTGCAGGACTTACACAGCAAACGCCTCACTCGGAAAGCCCACTGCATGGCAGGTGATCCCACACACCCACTACACAGCTGCTTCAGACTGCTGCCATCAGGGAGGAGACTGAGGAGTCTCCAGGCTCGAACCAGCAGACTGAGAGACAGCTCTGTTCATCAGGCAGTCAGGATGCTAAACACTCTGCCTGCTCTGCCCCCCCTCCCATTTGAACTGCCTTAACACTAAAACTTTCTCACACATTACCACACAACACAAAGATTTTAACACTGGACTCTGTGTCATCAAACGGGTTATTCACTAAACTCTCGGTCATGTGCTCATACAGTTTGCACTACTTCTCATACTTGCACTAATGTTTGTATTACATCACTGCCTATAATCATAATACTGTTTACATTCTCTGTTTACATTTATTAATACTGTTTACTTTTTTTACTACTGCTTACATGTAATTACTACTGTTTACATTTACACTACTCTAATATCTACACCACTGCTGATACATATACAGTGTGCTCTGAACGGTCTTACTTAGGGATGCCCAATGTGCCTTACTGCATATGCCACTTTTTGCCTCTATAACAACATCAACTACTACCTCATACATATACTGTGTACATTAACTCATACGCTGCTTTGCCACTTTGCAAATGTCAATGCTAGAAACCTTTAGTTTATTTTAGTTATACTTTTTATACTCTTTTTTTTATACTAGTATGCAAAAACTCAGGACAGTATTATGTTCATTAAATGTTTAATGTTTTAGTTTTAGAGTTGGTGTAAATTTTCATACTCTTATACCACTATGCAAAAAAACTCAGGACAGTGTTAGTTTTACTATTTTATGCTTATGTCTATTATTATATGTTTCAGTGTTTCAATGTTTAGATGTTTACTGTTGCACCGAGGGACTGAGAGAAACGCAATTTCGGTCCTGTGTATGTCCTGTACAGTACATATTGCAGATCTGACAATAAAGTTGACTTTGACCTTTGACTTTGATACGCTCATATACGTAAAAGCAATATCAACAAAGAAACACACAAAAACTATTAAAAGTATTAAAAATATATACAGTATACTGTATATTCATTTATCACAACGGTTATGTTCCAGACCCCCCGCAATAAGTGAAACACCGCAAAGTAGAACTGACAGATTTCTGCGTTGTAACATACCAAAACAGTTTGGTCAACTAATAAATTTAAATCAACTAAACTAAAGCAAAAGTTTATTAATCAACATAACTTGATGTCTATTCACTCAACTTAAAATGTTAAGTTGAGTGAATGCCTTTTTACTCACCAGCTCTGCAGAACACACAGCTCAGTTCCAGTCCGGTTCTGTTCCGGTTCAGCAGACCTAATCAGCCTAGGTCCAGTTCTGGTCTGGTTCTGATCGGCCCTGTATGCACTGAGCACACAAGTCACTATGAATACTGCAAGGACCAAACTTTTTTCGATCTGTTCAAAACTTTCCCTCCAGCAGAAAGCAACTTTGCTTTCTGGGTGATGTAGTCCTTTAGGCTGAGTTTAGGCTTACTGAGAAAACTACAAAGTGGCTGAACTTTCTTTTGTCATGTACAATCTTACAGTACAGTAGAGCAGTCCCTCGTTTGTCGTGGTGGATCCGTACCCTGAGGCCCCACGATAAGTCAAAAACCGTGGTGAAGTAGGAATAGTAGTACAAGTAGTAAGTACCGGTAGTAGTTTACTTTAGTGTATATTAGGGGTGCCCAGATTTCCTTAATTTTGGGAAATCGGAAATCGGCCAATACTTAAATGAGAAACCGATTTTACCAATTTTTTCATTTTATTTTAACAATTGTCTGAACTTAATTTATATTTCAGAGCACTACCACATGGCCAGTTAAAACAAGTTTGTATTGTTTCTAGGATATTGTTCAAGGGTGTTATTTCAATAAAATAATATTGGAAAATTGAAGGTGCATTGTGATCTTATAACACCTGACAGTGTTGCTAATAAAACAAAATTGCTATTGGCCAAAATCAGAATCGGTAGGTCAGACTTTTGGAAATCGTGATCGGCCAGAAAACTGCAATCGGTGCACCCCTAGTGTATATATGTCTACATATATACCGGTGTATATATATATATATATATATAGATATACAGGTAGTCCCCGACTTACGAGCGAGTTCCGTTCCTGCGAGTTGCTCGTAACACGAAAATTCGTAAGTTGGAACACGAAGCACGTGTTCTCGTAAGTCCGGATTTTCGCTCGTAAGTTGGAACATTTATGCTAGTGCTACTACGAACACTCGTTTTTCATCAAAAACATTCATATTACAGGTAGTCCCCGACTTACGAGCGAGTTCCGTTCCTCCGAGGCGCTCGTA
>JBBPBX010029588.1:11255-27905 GCA_038048925.1 Garcialebias charrua
ATGGTCGGAAACGTGTTTCCAAATGGTTAGCTAACACACTTTCATCTAAAAACACAAAAAAGTGCTGTATTTTTTACAAATTTACTTCTCGTTCGCCAGCTCGTAAGTCCGGACGCTCGTAGGTCAGAGCGCTCGTATGTCGGGGACTACCTGTATACAGAATGTCATGATTTCGGCTCCCACTCTGCACTCTCAGCCACGCCCACTTCTCCTCTGCAGAACGGAGATCGACAGAGGAGGAGCTGCAGGAGGAAGTTTCTCCAGCAGTATGGGCTGCACAAAGGTGCAACAGGTGCTACATAATTTTAAATATAAATTCCATGCCGATCGTGCGGCTCATCCAACAATCAGCCAATTGTGTGTCGTCCAATCTTATTTTGAAAAACCGCAGTAGAGCAAGTCTGTGAAAAACGAGCCGCGAAGTAAAGAGGGACTACTGTACTGTACTATAATAAAGCCAAGTCCACAAAAGTCAAGGCACAAAGTAGCGAGGGGTACTGTATTGCACAATAACCATCAGCATCATTATTCATAAACTTTGTGGTAAAAGCTGCAGGAATAATTCAGAGCTGCCATCAAGGTTCAGAAAGGTTCAAGGTGACTTCATTGTCATTCGCATCATATTTGGTACTTTTTTATTTTTTTATTTGTTCATTTTACATTTTGTAAAGAGAAAAAAACATTTTTACATTCTAACAATAAAATGAAAAAAGAAAAAACATAAAATGAAAGGAGACAGGGAGAAGAAAATAATCTTATATTACCTGCCCCTTTTTTCTATAACAATAACAAAAAAAGCGAGATCAAATAAAAATAACTCAATCAAATATACAAATTTCCAAGCAACTCAACCAATGATACAAATTTAAGCAATTTACATGATTTGAATACACATTTAAGTTTTTAGTTCAAAAACATTATTATAATTATTTTATTATTTTTTAGTACAATTTGACAATTTGAATATTTAGTATTTAATTAACATATTAGCTTTAATCATTTATTAAAGACTATAAGTGAGTTAGTAGTTTTTATTTCATTTTCTAAACTGTTCCACAAGTCAACACCTTGTATTGATACACACCGTCCTTTCAAACTTGTTCTGTATTTTGGCTTTGTAAAAATCTCCATTCCTTTCAGGTTGTAACAGCTCGTTCTTTTTACAAAATTTACTTGAACATTTAGAGGCAATGAATTTTTATGAGCTCTACATTACCAACAAAATGTTGTAATTCACCAAATCATAAAACTTAAGCAACCTAAGTTGCTTAAATAATATATTCGACGGATGGCAGTAGGGTTTTCCCGCAATAGTTCTCACTGCTCTTTTTTGTAAAATAAATATAGGGTTCGTTAAGGTTTTACACGCCTTTCCCCAAACCTCTACACAGTAAATCAAGTGTGGAACAACTATTGCATTATAGAGCAAATACAACGCTCTTTCATTCAATAAATCCCTAACTTTATACAACACAGCTGTGGATCTTGATATCTTAGTTTTAACTGAGTTAATTTGCTGTTTCCAAGTGAGCTTATCATCTATCATCACTCCTAAGAATTTCATTTCACCTGCTCTGGTTATTTCAGCCTCATCAATTTTTAGAGAAAAACCCGTAGTTTTTGTTTTTTTTTACTAAATAACATGTAATTAGTTTTATCTAAGTTTAAAGCTACTATATGTAACTTTTCTAACAATATATTTTTAACATATTTCTTCACTCTGTCACTAGATTGATGTTAGAGAGGTAATCTCTGAAAAAAACTAAAAAAAAATATTGTCCCCTTGCTTCTCCAGGTGGTAAATAAGCATTTCTAAAAAGAAAAAGTGACCCGCCATTTTCCATCCAATAAAAACAAAGTTTGTAACCAGCCAATAAAAACCGAGCTTGAATTTGAATCAGCCAATAAAAACAGAGCTTGAATTTGAATTTTAACAGACCACAAGGGGGCAGAGCCATATATGGCTCTGAGGGGGAGGGATCAGAATGCTTTGCTTGTTGAAATTTTTTCTAAGTGCTGATGTTCTACAGAAACTGCAGACTGAACCTTTAATGATAGTTTGTTTAATTTGAACCAGTTTTGTAATTTAACAAATTTCATATTTAAGCATTCAGACATTTGATTTAAATCATTACCAGAATAAAAAAAGGTAGTATCATCAGCAAAAAGTGTACACTTTAGAAGTCCTGACACCATCACTAAATCATTTACATATAGATTAAACAATTTTGGACCAAGTATTGAACCCTGTGGGACTCCACATGGGATCTTACAAAAGTTTGATCTATTTTCCTCTATCTGAACAAATTGTTCTCTATCTTTTAGATAGCTACTTATCCATTCAAGTGCAGGTCCTCTAACACCATACTTGTCCAATTTATTAATGAGAATTTTGTGATCAATAGTGTCAAAAGCCTTCCTTAAATCAATAAATAAACTTATACAATGTTGTTTATTGTCAGTAGCTGTGGTGATTTGTTCCATAAATTCCATTAAAGCCATAGATGTTGAATATTGTGATCGAAACCCATACTGACTTATCACTTAGAATGTTGTACTTTATAAGAAAATCGTCTAATCTGATTGAAAAAAAAATTTCAAGGATTTTTGAGAATTGTGGGAGCAATGATATTGGTCTGTAATTGCTGAAGTTGCCCCTATCACCGCATTTGTACATGAGGTGGAACAAAATATGTGCCTGAAGGCAGAAGGATTAAAGGAGTGAGACAGTCTGTTTGTCTTCCTGCGTGGTGTTATAAAGTAACGGTCTGAAAGACGGGTTAAAAGTGCTGCGTCATCAGAAAACTTGACCAGGTAGATCTTCTGTCAACAAAAGTATTTCATCACCATATTTTATTACCACGAACAAGTGTTGGGAGGATAAAACAAAAACAACATCTAGAAATCCACTTTTAGAAAGTCGATTAGATCTTTTTTATTTATTTTATTTAGAAGGTTGTTTTTGGATTGTAACTGATGTTTTTGTAAATTTGTCAGAATCCACCTACAGCAGCAAATTGAAGATGAACAGAGGTGTCGATCACTGATTAAAGATCTGCAGGAACAAATCCAACAGGTTTACGCTGCAGAGATCCAGGAACCAGATGTTCTGCATGAAGATTATGTCAAACGAGTGCTTCATCTTCGAAAGGTAACCTACTTAAACTCTGTCTGTCTGTCACTATCTATCTATCTATCTATCTATCTATCTATCTATCTATCTATCTATCTATCTATCTATCTATCTATCTATCTATCTATCTATCTATCTATCTATCTATCTATCTATCTATCTATCTATCTATCTATCTATCTATCTATCTATCTATCTATCTATCTATCTATCTATCTATCTATCTATCTATCTATCTATCTATCTATCTATCTATCTATCTATCTATCTATCTATCTATCTATCTATCTATCTATCTATCTATCAATCTATCTATNATCAAATGTAGAACCACTAGACTGAGGAACAGCTTCTACCCTGAGGCTGTCAGACTCATGAATAAATAAATAATAAGAATAAACACTGCAAAATGTCACATCATGCTGATACTGATCTGTTTCTTGTTGCTGCGTTCATCTGTGACCATCTGCTCATGTTCGTGCTGCTGTTTATAATGATGTTTTTCTACTACATTAGGGCTTAGTGTATTACTAGCTGATGTCTCTCTTAGTTAATCCTAGATGTTATTATTGTTTTTCTCTTGCATTTGTTGTTGGATGTAACTGGGACCCTGTGTACATAATCTCGTTTTCAACACATGTACTACATGCGGTGCAAATGACAATAAATTCTCTCTGACTCTGACTCTGACTCTGATCTACGTATATCTCTATCTCTACGTATATCTATATCTACGTATATCTCTATCCATCTATATCTACGTATATCTCTATCCATCTATATCTACGTATATCTCTATCCATCTATATCTACGTATATCTCTATCCATCTATATCTACGTATATCTCTATCCATCTATATCTACGTATATCTCTATCCATCTATATCTACGTATATCTCTCTATCCATCTCTGTATGTCTCTATCTATCAATTATGTATCTCTATCTACCGGTATCTGACTGATATTTTTACAATGACATGCAGGCTTTTATCTTTTGCACTAAAATAAGCTCAACATATTTTATACACTTGTTTGAATTTGTTTTTTTCTTGTGGGTTAGAGAGAAAGTATCTTTGTTTATCCATCAGACAAAGGAATCTCTCTATCTCTCAGTCTTTTAGATGTTTTTAGCAGAGTCAACGGTAGTTTTAATTTGCACTGACTCATTTGTGTTTTGCTCGCTCTTAAGCGGATCGGTGTCCATCGATCATTTAAATTGTTCTTGGATGTTGAGGTTATAAAACTGGACTCCGATTTTGTTCTGGATTATGAGTTGTTAACATCTTATACTCGTAAATGTTCTAGATTTGCCTTCAGATAAGTCTAAGGACAAAGTATATTATTTCCTATGACAATGCAACCCTGCAGAAAGATGACCTTGTATGATAAATGCAACAAGTTACATCCTTTTGTGTGTTTGTTCCTCCTGGGAAACCCATGTTTCTTTTATTCCCACGTCTCAATACTTCTCTCTTGTGTCTGCAGTGATAGTGAAACCACTGTCTTCTCTCTTCAAAAGGGTCACATTTCCTCCCTGAAGGAGCTTGTGAGTCCTACTTACTCCTATCTGTGGATGCGTCCTTCCTTCTCCAGCCAGCAGGTGGCAGCACTCACCGAAGAGGCGCAACTGATTGCTTCATTAATGCTGAAGTTTGTCAAATTAAATCTCTATCAGCTCAGTTTCTTTCACCTTGCTGCTGCAGTGGTTTATCATGATCATTGTCTGTGTATTTAGGTTAACAGAAGAGCAACGTGACGGACTTTCAATGGACCAAGTCAATAAGGACCTGAAGAATTTGGCTAAACAGGTGAAAGCCACAAAGTACAGAGATGTGATGAAGCTGCTACGCCTGGTTCTTAGTGGCCTGCAGGTACTGATCCGTGTCGTGTTGTGAGACTGGAGCTCTTTGTGTTTGGCAGAGTTAAAGGATTGAACCTAATAATTAATTTTATCCAACGTCCAGGGGCCTCATGTACAAAGACTTGCGTAGATTTCTTACTGAAAAGTAACGTACGGACAAATCCAGAAAAGTGTCCACGCACAAAAAAATCCAGATTTATCAAACTGTGCGTACACCGGAATCCACGCACATTCCTTATGTACAACACAATCAACGTGGAATTCAGCGCACATGAGAGAGTGGCCGACTCCGCCCTTGACACGCCTCCGTATGAATATGCAAAGTCATTCAAATATGCCATGCACGACAGGAATGTCGTCTCTGCTCCATTGCAAATCATGTCGGAACGTGGAAAAAAGAGGAACTTCACGGACTGTGAACAGAAATCACTTCTGAGTGAGGCAGAGAAGCACGGAAAAAGGCTTCATTCGGCACGCACAGTGCAAAACAAACCATCCACTTTTAAATAAGAAGTTGACCAAGCTGATCTAACATGCCTGTATAGCTTAGTGGCGAACGCGCCCGCCCTTCGTCCCAAAGGTCGTGAGATCGACTCCCGCTTGGTACAATGTTTTTTTTTTTCATTCCGGATTTAAAGACCACAGGAAAACTATTGAATGAAACAACAAGAAATAGAACAATACATGAAATGAAAGGAAGCAGACGATTTATTGTTTTGTAAATAGTTTTCATGTGTATTTCAATCTGGAACGAAAAAAAAAAGAAAAACGTTGTACCATGCGGGAGTCGATCTCACGACCTTTGGAACTAAAGGCAAGCGCTTTACCCACTGACCTAAACGTAGGCGTGTTAATACAGCTTGGTTAACTTCTTATTTAAAGAAATCACATCTCATTGTTGTCAATATCGTTGCCACTATTTGGCGCATGCTTTTATATCCACTCATCTAATTGCGTCCATGTGGATGTAATAATTGTTAATCATGTGTGTTTGGTGGGATTTATGATTGTTTTCACATCGTGGACACGGTTTCACAGATCACCTGTAAGTGTCGCCAAAGGAACAATAACCACAGAAACGTGCGTACGCCAACAGGGGAGCAGCCGTGGATTTGTACGTGGAAGCGCAGATATTCCCGTTCATATCAGATTTGATACATACGCCACTTTGCGTGGAAAGTGACGTGCGCAATGTTTTTGTGCGCACGCATGGTTGATACATGAGGCCCCTGGTGAGCAGCTCTGTCTGCATCATGAATCATTCGCTCCATGTTCTTGTGTGTGTGTGTTAGTCATTTGGCTCTAGTTTACTGAAGAGTGAAGGCCAACAAACACTAACATGAACTGATTTTGTGTTTATTTCACAAAAGCTGTAGACTTTTTAGTCAAAGTAATCTTTATTGTTTTATTTATGGGTAAGTTTATTCAAATAAAATCATCAAAGTTTCCCCTTTAAAAAAGACTCGTTTACACGTTACACTTTAAACTGTGTAAACAATTATCAATACATTCATTTAAAAAGCATTAAAATACAGACACTTTCAAAAAGTTTGAGACGTTTGCTTAAGTTGGAGCTTAAAGATTTTGTAAGATCTTTTTTGACTTTTGATTACCGAAGACAATCCCTGGAATAATAAAGGCAGAAGCTTATGCTGTGAACTCTACCGTTCAACTGGATGGCATGTTTTCTGTAAACTCAGCATGTTTCCGTATAAATCACAAGACTGCAATCATTAGCATTGTCACAATGAAATAACTCTTTCACTAAAATCACGAAATACAACCCCAACTTCATAAAATCAGGATGCTGTTTAAGATGTAAACAAAATCTATGCAATTTTTTAAAACTTTTTCAACACCAGGGCTGTATAAATTTTAACCTACTCTGTTTTTATTTTTTTATTTTTTTTACTGTTTACTGATAGTTTTCAGAGATTTTCTTTTGGTTTTAGTTTCCATTTCACATGTCTGTTCATGCCATTTTCTCTAATGGGGTGCCTTCAAAAAGTCCTGCAAGACCTTTCTCAAATTAACACATTTTCAGCTATCCAATGCTACATAACTGTTTGGTGATGATGACGACATATTAGACAAATTGTGGTCTTTTACTTCTGTATGTGGGATTATTCAGACTTTGCCATCAGCGTTTTTTGTGCGTTCCGGCTTAAGTAATCAGAAAATATATTTAGCTCCATGTGCCTGCGTTACACTTCCATCCATCTCATGACTGAGCTAATTTCCTATATTGTGTTTTATAAATAATTGATGACTGATGCTCTATGACTCAGTAACCCTGTTTGCTGGAGGAGGAAGTAGCTTCTTTTTCCACAAATAAATGTCATCATTCTCGTAGACACAGTCAGTCTGGTTTTCTGGTGAAGCTTACTGATCTTTTGTTCCTGTCTGTCTCACAGCAAGGCCCCAGTGTTGCTGAGATGATGGTTTCTTTGGGTCCTACAGAAGTCAGACATCGACTACAGAAGCTTCTTCAGCCCTGACGCTTTTTGAAGATGTCCGTCCGATCAGTTTATATAAACTCACTGACTGAAGCCAGAACTCATCAGCTGTTGGACTTACACGCATTACTTCATACATCGATATTCTGCTTTAATAGTCTCATCTAAAATGAACTTTAAGGTTGAAAAAAATATGTGTACAGTACAGTAATATCAAACCTTTTATTATATAAATAAGTTGAAAGCCAAAATCGTGTTTGTTTTTTGTTCAATCGAGTTAAGTTTTAAAGAAGCACAAACTAGTGAATGAGAAAGTACCTGGGCATTTCAATGCAAATGTTTTTTATTTACTGGGTACTTTCAGTAAAAATAAAAATAAAAAAAGATTTGTAAAAGGAAACAAAACGTTTCTGTTTTTATGCAACAGCCCCTAGCTGTGCAAGAGTACCGTAATGCCATGAATGAAGCATTCAACCTGAAAAAGCTGAAATTATTGTTTCTACCTCACAATGAACATGCATAGCTTTTATTTTGACAGTGCCTTTTCACTTTTTTAATGCTATTAAAGGATTAGCATACAATCTGAAAGCAGGTGAAGCTGTAAAACTTTTTAAACTACAGAATTAGATCTATAAAGTTTCCTCATGACTGTTTACCCTTGCAAGTAAAGACGGGTTTAAAAGTCTTCTCATGTCCTCAGAGTGGCTTATTTGAGTAAGCAGATGATGAATGTACAGTATAGTTATTTTATCCAACAGTATTTATGTCTTGAAATTTAAAAAATATATTTTTATTTGATTAATTTGGCTCATTACATCTATAAAACCAATGTCAGGATGTTTATTGTTAAACATTTCTGATTTCCCTTTGGCTTGGACCTAGTTTTAAATGTTGTCTCTGTTTTTAAATAAGTTTGACAGCTTTGCTCTAAATATATTAAAGTATTTTATGAGTATTAGGGCCTCATACAGCACAGAAAATAGATGATGCGGAGTTAACGCAGTTTCCTTCAGTGCATGAATGGGGGAGGGGTGTTGTGTGTAACTTGGTTATGAAGTCGGAAGTGTCACTGGCGGGGCGTGAGTGTCACATGTCACCATAACAAACTTCTGCGTTACACCTCCGCTTCTCCTCGGGGCACAACTCCTCTGGACCAGCGAGGAACTGACTGCTATGGCGAGCTGTGGTGACAGCCAGGACACTTTTGAGTCGTGCCTCAGTAAGTAAACACTGAAGAAAAGCTAACAAGTGTTTTTAATAATGGTGTAAAGAAGTTTAAAGTATAAAGGATGAGACGCGGCGCTAGCTTGCACCTCACCTCCACCAACTGCCGCTGAAAACATAAATTAACATTCAAGTAGGAGCCGCGTTTACACTTTAATATTATGAGTTTGTGTAAAGAGCAATGTTTGGCTAGTATATTTTTTTCTTAACTTAACTTGGAAAACTTTTTTTGAAAGTAGAAAGTATAATTGGCGATAACAGGAAGTTGTTCATCGTCTCGTGCGCGGCGGAATTTAAAACGTCAATTACTGTAAACAGAAAGTGTAGTTATCAGCTTAGAACTGCAGCTAAAATACAAGCAATTAATTTGAGATAAACCCAAGATTTTACCTGAACAAGAGCATTTAAACATTTGTTGTTGTTGTTTTTGCAAAGTAAAATTTCATATGCATGCACAATGTCAATCTTACTTTTAAAACAAGATATTTGTTTAATAGGATTTAAAAAAAATGTCATTTCTTATGAATTGTATGTTTTAGTGGTTTGGTTGGGACACCATTACAAATGTAGCTGAAGAAATTAGTGAGATTTGTTTTTATAATAAGACAACCAATGTAAGTACAGCACAGTGACAAATGCATTATGCATGCATTTATTTTATTTCTACTATTTTTTTTTATCCATTTCTCTTAAATGTTTTAGGCCAAAATTCTAAAAGAAAGGATTCATCTCAAGCACTAAAATAAAATAGTTATTAACGGAGTACGCTGCAAGAAGGATCTCAGAAAAGTTCAGAACCTGCCATAAAAAAAAAATTAGGCCAACCCATGAGATTTTCTTTGACTGATGAACATTTTTAGAAATCAGGACCTCTAATATAGGACCACTGGTACATGTTCATCTTTAAATCGCTTCTTGGCCTGCTGCCCTCATACATCTCCTCCTACATGTCACTGCGTGAGTGCAGCTACAGCGTGCACTCTCAGGACATAATTACTTGCAGTGTTCCCTCAGTGAGGACTGAACTAGGCAAAAGGGCCTTCTCCTACTCCGCTCCTGTTTCCTGGAATATCTTACAAAAAGATCTGAAGCTCTCGACCTTGAACTCTATAAGTGACTTCAAACATCTGTTAAGTTCATGGCAAAAAACAATTCAGACATGTTCGAGTATTTTATATCGCTTTACAACCGAACTGTTTTTGTTGAGATTTTTTTTTTTTAAACATAATTTTCTTTCATTTGTTCTTCTCAATTTCTGTGCTTTCTTTTATGATTGACTATTGTTGCCTCTGTTGTCCACTGTTGTCATCATTCTTTGTTAAAAACAAATCCCTCTTGTAAATGAGTCCTCGAGGCTCAATGAGACTAACCTGTATAAATAAAGGTTGAATGTATAATGGCCAATGTGTATTTTTCATTTAGCAAATGCAGTATAACAATAATTGCTAAACTTAAATAAATGTATAATGTATTTAACAACACTTGGAAAAGTTTGTACCCTTAAAAATCATAAACAGAAGCTCATTCTTATTTTAAACAACTAAATTATGGGCTACAGTGAGCTGGTATTAGCAGCTGCTGTACAGTGGTGTAGTCTAAATTTTTGTAGTGGGTATACTTCGGTAAAGTAAGTTTTACGTTGGACACCATTGAAGCCACGGAGCGCGAATGCCCAACGTTCAATGTAAAACCAACGTTACCGTGGTCGGTCCGTATCCTGCGCTTAGAACCCAAAGTACACTGGTTAGTACAATGTAATCGTCAATTTATGTTGATTTTTAAGCTGATGCTTATATTTGAATAAATGTATACAACAAAACTTTGTACAACAGCTGGCAATATGTTGTAGAATTTATAAAACGTATCAAAGCAAAACATGTTCAAACATTAAGTAGTAAGTACAGAATTATTAATTATACAATAATTTGCTGGATAAGCAAATGTAATGAACAAGCATTGTATACCAATAGATTGTTACTGAAGCATTTAACTGCCGTTTAACTTATCAATGGCACGTGCCTAATGATATGTATCATTGGGCACTTTTAAGTGGGTATACTGCAATTTTTGAGCTTTTCGGTATACCCCGCCCGTATACCCGCGTATCACGTAGACTATGCTGCTGCATCAACATTTTCCTAATTGGTAATGGATTAGGTATGGCTGATTAATGTTTATAAAAACAAGTGGCTAATATCAGCTAATTAATTTGTTTCGCTCTTCTTAAAAATAGTAACAGTTCTTTATTTTCTTTTTTTTCCCCAACTTTAATTAAGGTTTTAAAGCTGCACTATGTAACTTTGTAGTGCAGTCTGTAACTTTTCTAACAATATATTTTTAACATATTTCTTCACTCTGTCACTATCTACTGACAGACTGATGTTAGACAAAGTAATCTCTGAAAAAAACTATAGTCCCCTTGCTTCTCTATCAGCATTTATAAAAACACTAAAAACACAGAGTGACCCGTCCTTAACCAGCCAATAAAAACAGAGCTTGAATTTGAATCAGCCAATAAAAACAGAGCTTGAATTTGAATTTCAGCAGAGCCTCAGATCAGAATGCTTTGCCTGTTGAATATTTTTCTAAGTTCTGCACTCTACAGAAAGTTACACATAGCACCTTTAACCAATATTTTTTTTCCAAAACCATTTTGAATAATTTTAGGCTTTGATAAAGTATTCGCAGAGCTTAATCAATTCAGTTCAATCCAGTTTATTTAAATAGCGCCAAGTCACAACAGAAGTCATCTCAGGGCACTGAACAGAAATATTTATACATATAAAAAATAAGTTAACATTATTTATCTGAGGGGCAGACTGCTTATCGCAGAACTCTCATTTCACCAGACCCTAAAAATATATGGTGAATAATCAGTTATTTATAGTTTTTTGCCAAGTTATTATTTCCTCATTCAATAGTTGTCTGTTTTCATAACTAATTTGTTTGTCTTCTTGTACCAGACAAAGCCACAGATCCAAATAACGAGGAGGACAAATGGGACTGTATCCAGGGCTTCTACCAGCTTGTCAACCAGGAGACAGATGGGTAAGTAGAGTGTTACCTTTGTTTGGTTTGAAACAGTTGCCATACTTTGCAGTAATTTCCTCTCAGTTGTTTTTAGCCAATAATTCAAGCTGCATGCTGTGTGCTTTAGATTGTAACATGAAGAATTGCTTCACAAGTTGAGACCATGGTTCCTATTGCAGCACGTTGAGATGGTGGAACAGACAAAAGGAGAGGAAGAACTCCGTTGCACCTTTCCTGCTCTCACTATGACTGAGATGTAAAGTTAAAAGATATTGCTGAGCAAACTCCAATGATACCCAGGGCTGAAGTGATACAATAACCTCACGATACGATACACAATATTCTGCTCACGATACGATATATATTGCGATATTCAGCAAACGATACAATTCAATACACTTTTGCGATTTTCTGAAAGATTTTAGAGTGACAGAGTGATTTTGGTGACATTTTGTGACTGTTATAGACTTGGATTGAATTAATTTAACTGAAAACTGATTAAAAGCACCAACTACACAATACTTGGCTCTGGTTGGACATGGACACAGACTTAAAGTCGACAGCTGGACAAAATGAATCAAAGAAGTGGTGAGAAAACATGTTTCTTTAATTGAAACAGTAAAAACTGTAGCTTACATGCATTTGTAAAGTAAATAAAGTGCACCAAGTGCCCTGCTCTGAATAGTTTGAAACCTTTTTAACCTTGACACTTAACATCTGAAGGAATCACTCTAAGTGCTTGGTAAGTAAATAGTAATATGACTTCTCCAAAACAGTCTATAATTCAAGTAATGAAGAACATTTAACTTCAAATGCACCCATCTTAGCAGAACAGCTTAAGGCCTGTAGACAGACCCTGACTAATAAGTGAACTCTAAACCGAAAGTCTACTCTGCAGACCTAATCACTCTCCTGGCGAAGCAAGCAGTGAGTGAGCAGGGTGACAGTTGGATGTTGCGATACTTGCAGATGAATATTGATTTTTTTATAGGAAAGAAAAAATCGAAATATATCGCAAAATCGATATTATTACACAGCCCTAATGACACCCTGCCATTTAAGACTTTAAGATAGATGGATGTCTTTATTGTCAGTGTGACGACGACGATTAAAAGAACTCTCCAAAAGACGTTTCCGTCACTCGTTCACACCCTCTCACAATAAAATTTGTAGCAGTGGGACAGGGGGTCAGGATTTACAATAAAAGCTGTTCCTCAGTCTTCCTGCGCAGCATTTCGGGGATGTCTTCCAGGGGGTAGTAGTGTGAAAACATGATGGAAAGGGCGCGAATAGTCTCTGATAATTCTGCAGACCTTACCATGGCAGTGTAATTTGTAGATAGATGTTCATCAGAGGGGAGGGTGTGCAGTGTGGACCACCCTCCTGAGAGCTGCCCTGTCTGCTTCTGAACAGTTTCCAAACCATGGAGTACGTCGAGACGCTTTCTACCCAGCAGTGATTAAAGTCTTCATCACTTGAGCAGAGTTGTGGTTCTTCCCTCGGTGTCTTAAAGAACAGTCAAGTCCATTCCTGTTTGCTTTTAGCTCACACGGCAGTTCCTGGAAGATGACGTGTGAGCAGTGTTGCTACTTAGAATTGACTTGCACATTTTAATTGAATTAAATGTTTTCTGTTTTCAGGTCACAGGTGGCTCTTCGTCTGCTTGCCCATAAAATCCAGTCTCCACAGGAGAAAGAAGCTCTGCAGGCTCTCACTGTCAGTAACCAGAATACACACACTTACAAATACTGTAACACACGCTTATGATGCAGATGCTTTTTAAAAACCTTTGTGCTCAATGTCTTTATTGAAAATGATCTTTTTTATGTTTTAACATTTATTGTTGTCTTATTCATGCTGTTTTCATTCATGGGCCTTCTTAAAAGTTATTTACTATAATACCTTCAAAGATATTCATGAATTTCCTAAGAACAAACCCCTTTGTTTGAACTCTGACAGAGTGATTTTGTGAGTAAATCTGTAACAAAAATTTACCCCATGAATGAAGAAAATGAACCAGCTGGTAAACGACACAGTTTGAGGGGTTTAATCGGTTTTCTTCCATGAAATGTTAACTTTCCAAAGCTCATGGGACTCGCCATGTGACATTTAAGGCTGGTTAACCTTAAAGACAAGTAGTGACAAAATCTGATCTTTCTCTCTTGATTTCTTTCTTCATGTTTCACTTCCAAAATGTGGCAACAATTATCTTTTTATTTTTTGGTGCTTTCCAGGTTCTTGAGGCGTGCATGAACAACTGTGGAAAGAGGTTCCACAGCGAGGCAGCCAAGTTTCGCTTTCTGAATGAGCTGATTAAAGTCTTGACACCAAAGGTACTTTTACACACAGTAAACCCGTTAAAAGTACCCTGGAGCAAAATAATGCATTAAAAAAAGAGAACTTTTCTGAGAATTTATATAAGTCCAAGTACCAGATTTTAAAGTGCAGTAATGGCACCTAAGTTCTTTTAATTGTTTTTGCACCTTTAAATGTACGGCAAATTTTAAGGGTTTGGAGAAGTAAACTTGTATTTGTCTTAAAAACGACCCTCTTATTGTTCTTTTGTCGGATTTACCCTAAAGTACTATGAGTAGGGATGCGTGATATTGATTTTTTGGTTGATATGTTAAAACTTATTTGACCTATAACCAATGCCAATACCGATATTTTATCCCCTAGACCTACTTACAGAGACTGCACATCTTTCTCTACTGTGGAATTAAAATACATTATTCTGCATGGTCTTTGTCAGTTTGGCCTGCTACCAAAGGCAGATGACAAAAAGGGGGATGAAAATGATGTAACACTTCAACTTGGACTATGTTTAATGTCAATTTTATTCATGACATTTACTCTAACACAGTGACAACACTCAAACAGTGCAAATGTGCAAATTTTCACAAATCTAAACTCAACGGCATGTGATGTCATAACGTTGTGCTAGCGCTGCAGGCATCCTTATCACTGGGCTGTCATACAAAAACAGTCCGTTATTTTTCATTTATTTATATATATAACAGCGCCTTACACCGGTGAGTTATTTTGATGGAATGGTCGATGTCCGATATTTAACTTTATTGCTAATATCATCCGATACAGATACCATGCTGATAATATTGTGCATCCCTAATTATGAACATTCTAAAAACTGTTTTTCTGTAGTATAAATTCCTGCAGGGCAAAATGCAAAGCCAAACTTTAATATTGTAATAAAGAACTAAAACAACAGTTTTATGTTAGAGATCAACCACACACACACAAAAAAAAAGTTAAAAGAAAAACATAATTCTGTCTGTTAAAATCCTGAATATACCTATTTAAGTGGCCAAGATGAGCAGATTTATTTCATTCATTGTTTGCGTGTACAGAATCAAAATAAATAGAAACAAATACAATTACTTTGTACATAATAAATATTCTGCTAACTGTATTCAAGTGGTATTTATTTTAAATATCAACAGATGAACAAATATCTCACAATAACAAATTCTATGATTAAAATGCCTAAAAACAATCAAATTTAGATTTATAAATTATAAAAATAAAAACTTTATTGATGGTGACGGATTGAAAATAGAAATCTTGCAGAGCAGTTCATGGAGAAGTTATTTATTAAAGCATGATTGGACAAAAAAAATGTATATAAGTTGTAGTATTGTATCTTTTCCATACTGATCACGTCAACCTAGTCTAAATTAACTTGAACTCATTGATTTTTTCTTCTTCTGAGCAGTACTTTGGCACGTGGACTCCACAGAAAGTCAAAGACAGAGTGACAGAGGTCCTGTACGGTTGGACACTCTGGCTCAAAGAAGAACCAAAGATTCAGGAGGCGTACCGCATGCTGAAGAAACAGAGTGAGGAGCAAGACAAACACAAATTATGATCAATCTGTTCAAAGTTTATCAGCCCAGAAAACCGCCGGCCTTCGAAACTCTACAGTAAAAACTAAAAATTAAAGCGACGTGCACAAAAAGCCTAAAGCCTGATGTCTGTTGCTCTGGAGAATGACTCTCTTGTTTCCCTTCCTGTGTTAGACATCGTGAAGAAAGACCCCAAACTTCCAGACACGGTTATTATGGCCCCGCCTTCACAAAGAGCCACAGAATCTGTTTTTGACCAAGAAGACAAGGCCAAGGTGAGTGACTGTGAGTGTAAACGAAACCCAACAAACACATCTACTCCATTTTATGTACCCCAACAAGTGTGCGTTTCATCAGCTGTTAGCTAGATTACTGAACAGTAGCCGTCCTGAAGACCTGGAGACTGCCAACAGGCTGATCAAAAGCACCGTGAAGGAGGTGAGGAAGGCTGCGGTCAGTTCTACATGAATTACTGACTGTGTGAATTAATTTTGACCAACGTGTTGCTTCTTAGGAGCAGGAAAAGGCTGAGAAGGTGGCAAAGCGAGAGTCCACTCTGAAGGAGGTGGAGTGCAGCACCAAGCAGCTCCGAGAGCTGCTGGACCAGCACGTAGTTCCTGGGACGTCGCTCCAGCCCAGCGATGATGTGAAGGTATGTAGGACATCAAACAGATGAACAACGCTCCGACGCTGACCACAAAACAAGATGAGCAAGTTTGTAAGTCATGGCATTGTTTACTTTTGTTTAGATTAGAACAAAAGTACAATTCTTTGCTAAAATACTGGAACAATAAAGCGTTTAAAGGTGGGGTGACATGATGTTGGAACTATCAGAAAAAGCGTTCAATACAAAAACAACTGGACTTTATTTGTTACAGAAAACGTTTCACCCTCTATCCAGAGGGCTTTATCAATTCAAAGGAAAAAAGAGAAAGCCCTTTGGATAGAGGCTGAAACGTTTTCTGTAACAAATAAAGTCCAGTTGTTTTTGTATTGAACGCTTTTTCTGATTTTATCATGTCCTGGATGACTGAGAATCTTCACCAGCATGTTGGAACTATGCATAAAGTGGCACAACATA